>JAOBAT010115190.1:0-37152 GCA_026413305.1 Hydrozoanthus tunicans
GGGGGGGCTAGGGTTCAGGAACAGCGATGCTGGAAAACAGACGGAATTCACAGATGGAAACCACTTCAGAATTGAGTTGCTGTCGCTTGACAGCAATAACTATTCAATTCATTATTTGCTTAAGAGTCTTGTGATTATTTATTTATCAAGTAGGGCAAAGGTTACAAGAAAAATATTTCGGATCAATGTACACATCAAATCTTAACCAAAACCATAAGCTTGGTTGCTAAACAACTAAATTACCAATCAAAATGATTAATTTTCCCCTGTAAAAAAAGATTGTTTGAAGATACAAATTATTTTATTTTGCCCTGTATTTCAGAAATATTTACAAGAAGAAAGCTCGCTTGTTGAGGGGATAACTGGGTTTCATGATGCAGTGAGAAAATGTAAGTACACTATATCTAAGTTTGATACACATGAACAAGAACCTTATAAATACATATAATTATTATGCATAACATTATTTGACTAAAACACAAGAGACGACGTAACACTGCTATCAAATGGCTAGATTGAAATCCTTGGTAATTTATCAAAGCAGAGTGTTAATTGAAAATAAATACAAAGCTTTTTCCAAAAACTTTCAATAACTGTAGTTTTTTAGATTTAATCTCTTCATTTTACTGTTGAAGAATCCTATGCCTCCACCAGTGTGGCTACTGGTATCCATATAAAATCATTGTACCAACTGCTATCTGAATCTTTTTAGTTTTTCCTATGGTTAGCTATTCCTATACTTAGCTGAACATTCTTTCTTAAAACTTCATTTTAGTTGCTGCTTACGTAATTGGAATTACCTACCAAACAATCGACATGAACTCAATGTCAGACCTACTTGGAGGTATCTCAGGTAATGTGTTATGACTTCAAATATTTGTGTACTCAAAGTGGCAAGAGGGCCGAGGCTTATCAGTACCTTCACTTTTCTCAGAACTTCTCCAGCTCTGATAGAGGTGAGGTTTTAAGTGTGCAATCTCCTTTCGTGCCCCTTCATTTCTTAAAAAATGGGGTAGTTTTATCTTCCTCCCAATTAAGATTCTCCTATTTTTCAGTAGTTAGGATTTAGGTTTCAATGCATATTCTCTCAGAACTATTCAATGTGGGGTTTAGATACCATCCCAAGTTGGAGCCCCTTCCCAAAATGAGCACTTAGCTTTGCACCCTAATTCCATTAAACCCCTCCATTCTTGAAGAGAAGATATTCGGCCACTATCCCCATTACAAAACTTTCATCTTTGGAAAAGGCAAGGCATAAACCTCAACCAATCTGAACCTCTATTTCTGAAAAAAAACTAGTTTGTAACCCTCCTACTGTCTCAGAGGGTGAAATTTTGACTGCCATTTCCTTTGGAGAGCCTTAAATCCAAGTTTCGATGTCTTCCTTTGTCAGAGATTTAAGATTGGAACCCTTTCCACTTGATCATTCTTAAGCAGTAAGTCTTGGGCCCTTACCAAACCTGGAACCCCTCCGCCATTAGAAGAAATGAGGATTGGACCACCTTTTCTCTTTCGTAGACCTCCATCTCTGTTCTATAACCCTCCAAAAATGAATGTCACTCGCGGAATATTGAAGAAACGTTTTAGAAAGAAAACTTCTCGTTTATCGTGCAGGAGATGAGTTGAAGCAGTGGATTGCCAAGGAAGGTTGGTCTGTCAGGGACAACGACAGAGTCTTTGTTTCAAACCAGGAAGCGCACATCAAATCCAAGAATATTACGGAGAAAATAGACTTTGAAAGTGAGTGAATTTTGTGCTTAGTTACTTCGTTAGAGTTGCAGGTTTTTCTGCCTTTTTTGTCCGTTTCTAATTGTACTGTCCGACTAGACATCAGGGAACAAGAAATCTTACCCAAGGAAACATTAGAAAACTGTGGTCGCTCAGTGGCCTGTCTTTTTAAATGTGTGTTATTTTAATGACTTTTTTTTTAGTTAAGCTTGAAATACTGAGAAGATGGAATCGGGTCTTATTCTTGTCCAAATATAAATTTCATTTTGTTATCTTTTTATTCCTGTCTAAATGAAGATTTTCTATAAAACTCCACCCTAACCAACTCTCTTCCATTCTCTATACGCCTATTTTAAGTTTATTACTTGCAAGGGGATGGGCTCAAGGTTTAGTCTTTGTGACGGGACTGACTCCTGGTTACTCTTGAAAGGGAACTCTCTCCTCTCTATTCTTCGAAAGGGGACGGACTTCAGGACTGCCGAGACCCTGGATTAAGCCAAATTTCAAGCAGTGATTTCTTCTCTTAGGAAAGGTTTATGGTTCTTTTAAAACACTGTTTGAATTTTTCTCGGAAAAAATGCCAATTCCAAAGTTACAGTTCCAAATCAATCTCCGTAAGTTTGTAAGCAAGAACATAGATTGAGACTTAACCCTTGGTTTTTAGTTCTAGTCGGCCTTTGAACAACTGGACACCCAGGTTTAGTTTACTTTTTAAAAACTCCTTTGTTTTGTTCCCGTCATTGGTGCACTTAATGCATCCGCATAACCTTTTTACTGATTCAATTTTTTTTTTCTTTTTTAAGGTGTCGCTGGCATTATTGTCACAACAAGATAATAAAAAAATGAAAACTTGATCTTGAGTGGCTTATCTTTTACATAACAACTTAGAGTGTTAGTACAATGTTATGCATGTGCGTGGACATTTGATTAAAAAACGTTTCGTTGTCATGACGAAAATATAGTTATCTAATTTTAGCATTCTTATTAAATTTACGTTCATCAATTAGATTCAATGCAATGCGCGGGGATATGAAATATCCATATTATACAATGCTATAAGCGGGAGGTGAAATAACGATATTATACAATGCTATGTGCGGGAAATGAAATATTGATATTATACAATGCTATGTGCGGGAGGTGAAATATCGATAGTGCATTAGGATCCCGTTTACACTGACACGATTCATCTCCGTGTTTTCCCAGTCTGTCCCCGAAACCGACGCACATATTTTAGTGAGATTTTATACTCAACTTCAGAATTCGTTTACCCGAAAATCCCCACACTTTTAAGCATTTACCTAGTAAGTTTATGCTTATGTTTTTGTTGCTTTAAGATTTAGAAAAATATAACACTTAAAGACTCCCTGCGTTTTATCAAGATTTCACACCCCAAAAAAATCTTCGAACCCCACCCACCCCTCGTCATCAAAATATGTGAATGGGACTCTTAGGCGCGAAGTACTTGGGTAGGGCTTGCGTTAACATGGCTTTAACGACAATAAAATAACTGCTATTTCTTTACTACGATATTCAAACTGAAACAAATATCCGCATGTACTACAAGAACACTGTACTGCAGTAAGCACGAGTATAGCAAAACTTAAACATCTGGTGCTAAACGCTATAAGTGGTGTATGACTCGGGGCAACAGAGCTGTTCAGTACGACCAGTTGAAATCGAGGGCGGCTTAAATAATAGAGCGTTTATAGTACTTAAGGCGGTTTAAAACGCAGAATTTGAGATTTGTGTTTGGTTGCAGCACAACCGCAGTTTCATATGTGTGCAGTTCTGCATTTTGCCGCACACCACCCCTCGCACTAACCGATAGTTTTTCACGTTGCACGAACTGTTTCCACTTGTCACATGCTTGCAACTCCGCCTCCCATTGGCTGATGTGCAAAGTAGTTCAGACGAATAATCGGTCACTGCCAAACACTAGATAGCCCACAATGTCTGATCAGACGCTTGGGATTGATGTAGCTTGTCGGATCAGTTCCGTCACGACAAAAACCATGCTCGACTTTCGTCTGTGACTGCCAATCGCCGTCGATTTTTCGTCGCAGCTAGACAATAAATGGTGGCCCTTCAGACGAAAATCAAGTGACCACGGAATGCTTGAAGTCAGCCTCATTAGTGTGAACGGGCTCCCATTTATTTTAATAAGACAATATGTCTTTCCTCTTTGATAATTATTGCCTGCAGGAATTAACATGAGAGCAGCTGCCATGAAATCTGGTGCTGTCAAGTCTATATATTTTTTGACATTGAAATTCGGGTCTGAATCAGTTTATGAAAACCTCCAAAAGCGAATGAACCTCGGTTAAGTATAAATTAATGTTCGCTAATAGTGCGCTAACACTGCGTTGTCGTGAGCATGAAGAGACAAACTATTTATATATGTTGGCAAAGAAAAATCGCTATTCTCAAAAACGGCAATGTGTAAAACATTATTCACTCTTCACTCAATGACTATATCTTTGCTCGACACGAAACAAATAAAACTTCGCTCTTCAGGAAGTTAAGAATTGCGTGTACTTGTGAAAAGTATGAGTGTTTAATCAGTGAGCGAGCATCGCAACTTGCCGCGTTCAAAACAAAAAGTAAACAGTTTGACTGGTTATTAGGTAAATAAATGAATCTTTAAAATGGACAAACAATTGAAGAACTGTTTTACCGTGAGAACTTTTTAGTTTTGTAAAAAAACCGTTAATTAAAAAGAGACAGTTCTGTATGCCCTCCTTATCTCTGTAAAAGTAATGTGGTTGCGTTTTGTAATGTTTTTCTTAGTTTTGGCGTAGCTGTGCCAATTATTTGATTCTATTGTCTGAACTGTTTTTGAAGTGCTTTAGACCTTATCTAAGTTATAAGAATTACGGAAAACGTCAGAGCTGGTCCGTTTAATTAAACTGAATCGAAGGTAAAACTACAAGTATTTCCAGTTAAAATTGTTTTAAGAATAAGAGCACCATTGTAAAAACGTTTCTCTATAACTAACTCAGCCCGTAACCAATTATTCATTAGTTGATCTTTTTTCCGCAAACCGGCTGCCCTTTTGATTAATTACGCCTGTATTAGTTTTTCATTTCGCCGTGCCTTGACCACTTCAATGCCTAAATAAGTATACTAGCAAGCCCAATCAAACATTTGAAGAGAATTTTTTATAGTACAAAGCAAATACGTATAAAAGAGTTCTAAAGTGAGTTTAATTTTCACATAACTCGTAATACTCCTTTGATCTTTCTCTGACTGAACAGTCGACAGATGTTTCTTCTGTCTATTGTCGGTTAGTGTGGCGTAGGCAACGTTCCGCAACGGTTGCCGAAGCGATGAAGTTCGGCACTCGAACGCAATTACGCACTGATATACAGAGAAGAATTATACAGAAATTCCCAAACGGCTGCAACTGTGTATGATTAATTAAACGGCAGTTTTACCTGTCTGTTTTACTTTAAATCAATGCTGTCTGTCAAACTACATTTCTTTCAAACGCTGAAGCTTATGAAAAGGTGTCTGATTCCGACAAAAAGTCACTCGATACGCCAATGAGTTCAAAGCTACCGAGCTCGCTGTAGTTGCGACGTTTTGTAACAAAGCGTTGAGCTGATACAAGATAATTAAAGCCTTCAGCTTATTCCATTTCTCAAGCCTTTTTAATCAAAGTATGCAAATATTTGTTTTGATGCAATATGGTTAGAGCAAACGAAAAGAACTTTATTCAGTTTTGCAGTCGGAGAGATCAACCGTTTCACAAAATTGTACAGCAAAACATTTTAACCCTTTTCCCGCCAAAATCGTATTTCATAAAAATCAAGCGTATCTTTAGCCTTTTAGTTAATTACTAAGATCCTACGAACAGATTTATGCCTTCCCCAATGAAAAGTGTCTAACAAGCGGGCGACAGTTCGAAGCTCTTTTGGGGCATGGCTTATGTCGGACGCCAAAACTGGCGCAATATACGGAAATCATTGTATCGACAACTGTTTCATCCAAGAATTCCGCAAGGATTGTGATTGATGTAAACAAACCAAGGCTTCGTGTTGAAATGGGGTAAAAAATGGTTTGCCCATCAAAATGGTTTGCTAGAGGCAGCTTTATAATAAAACTATTGCTCGCCGAAGAAAAATGTGTCACTCCCTGTACGTCAATCCAGAACATTGCAAAGACTTTTCCATACTTTGAGCTTCCAAAAAGACGTCTTGGAAGTCTTCTTAAAAATAAGCCAAAAGAGGACTAGGTTAAGTTTTAGAAATTCTTGATTATTTTATCTATTTTATTTTTGTTGTATTTCTTTATAAAGAAACTAATATATAAACTAACTAATATAATAACCCGCAAATTCGTACAGCCGACAATCCCGGCATGCGCAATCATGACGCCAAAGCCCAAGGGAAACTTAACAGTAGATGATATTGAAACACTTTCGCCCAGTTCTTGTTTATATAATTCCTTTGGACTCTAAACCTCTCGAATGTTTTGTGATGTAATTGATGTTTGTTTCAGTTTCCAAACTTGAGCAACTCCTTTCCACTCTAGAGAGTTTTTACAGAAAAAAAAAAACATGTAATGATGTATTTCATACCATCTTCTCTTTATACATCCATCGTTTTTGTCTGATTCTGAACCGCTACATTCATTATTTATAAAAGTCGAGGTGTTTAGATGTTCATGTTTGCTTCACTGCGCACAAACAAAACTTGGCTAGGTATTCATTTTTCATACATTTGTTGTATTTTTTAGCATCTAGCCTCGACTTGAAGGCTTTGTATGTGCACAATGGCGTAATTTGGAAAGGAAGGTTCGAAAGTGCAGAGGAACATTTTCGCCCCCTCCCCTCCCCTCCTTACTCACGCGCGCGCGTACCCCTCCAACCTACACACGGACATAAGTGTCGACGCGCATTCATAAACACATGAAGTAGCACTCCTTGCCAAATTCCAAAAGTTGAAAAATAAATCGAATACTCTCAGACGAGACTGAATTCCACGAAAATGAAGACTTGTCCTCCCTATACCTTTCCCCAAAACGACTACTGCTGTTTACACTAAGAACCAGGTTGTCTTCTCTCCATTACTAAATTTTGAAGGGTTCAGGGCTAGTTTGATAAATCATTTTAAAGGTGAAATATCTCTCACATTACATTTGTTCGACCATGCATTAGAAATTAAAATCGTGAAACAAAAAGTAGAGGTACTAGCGAATGATAAACCAAAGGCTGTCCAAAAGCCAGACGCCAAGACGGCCTTTTTAAAATTGGAAAGCAAAGAATAATCGGAAACAATGCGAAAATCGGAGACTGAAACACCAAACAAATTTCAGATAAAATAAAGATTGCGAGCTATTTTGTGCATGAGAAAATCCGAGACGGCATGCGAGACCTAGCCGAAGAAAAAAATTAAAAGTGTGAGACCTCGAGACAAAAAAATGACAAGATTTCGAGGACAAGCCGTAATTTGCGGAGACACTTGCCATTTTTTAAGGGACCAATCGCTACCCCAAAAGATGTTTTCGCCCTATCTGACGTAGGCTCACACTTTGCTGGCCTGGACAAAAATGATCCTCCTGAATGACACAATCTCATCGCCCTCTGTTAGGAATGCATTTTTACTTCGAATAAAATGTTCTAGTCATTACTTATCCTTTACATCAAAAGCCCTAACGCCAACTCAACTATGGGGGGTGCGGGTTTGAGTGAGGTTCAAGTTTCATATCCAAGAAAATCACTGCCTTAACACCCAACCACCCAAAAAACTCCCTATTCTTTATTAGCATCCCCACAAAAAGTCCCCAAATCGTAGCTTCACGGGTCACTTTCAATGTTCAAACGACTATTTATTATATCAGAACGTGAATTATGAATTCGTGTGACGACAAATTTTTGATTGAGATCATTTTAATAGTCAAATTTAATTATGCTAAGCTTTGCTCCAGATTACGAGACGCAAGAAATCCCGGCCAAATTTGGCAACCCAATACAATCCCGGCGTAATTCACAAGTCTCAGAAAACAATCCCTTCACGCCGGCAACTAAAATTTCAGACCCAAAAAAAATCCCGCGGGCACCCCGTCATAAAAATAGTTGAGTTGAGCCCCTGGGATCTGTACAATATACTTTTGTGAGTGTAATGACAAAAGAGTAAATGCGTTTGGTACCAAATAGAACTGTCAAGTACCGCCCCGTACATATAAAGTTAAAAACGTTGAACAACACGGATAATATATTTAGGGCTAGGTTTTTAAATTACTAGCATTGAATATGGAAAATCACCTAAGACATTTCGTTAACTTTTGCGTTTTTTCGAGTTAAACATATACATAGAAATAAGAACAAATTTAGAACAATTTGAGGCTCGAATCGCCAAAAAATTACGAACAATGAGCCTCGGCCAAATTTACTTGTTCTTATAAAAAAAAGCGTGTATATACAATACAACAAACCAATTCTTCTGAAAACTATCATCAATTTGAAAATAAAAATACAGCTTTATTTCTACATTTGGATAATATTTTCTCTCATTTGCAACGTTTTCACTATATACAAAGGTGCATGCGAGAATACTGAGCGAGAAACACAGCTGAGCTCACAGTGATAGTCTTTTGTTTGGCAAGTCGCCTACAATCAACTCGACTGCTCGGATCAGATGATTTTACAAAAGCCACTAAATCACATTGAGAATCATAAAATTATATTATATAGCCCTTCATATTTTATTAAGCTGGCTTCAGTATTTATCTTTTCTCTGGATGTTTAACTGAGTTCACCTGGTAACGTCTACATCACTTCTAAATTATTCAAAACGAATAATCTGATAATTGTTCACTGTGATGTGATTTTTTGTCGAATTTTACAGATTTGCACAGAAAAGCTCTCTTGAGGCAATATTAATAAGCGTTGTAAAATTAGCTCATATAACAGTTTAAAGATAAGATAATATAAGATTGACAGATTTATTTCTTCACCTAGAGTCTATCTAAATCATCATAGAGGCGAATCTTGAGATAAGTTTGTTAAAAACTTGGAGACAAAAAAAACATTTCGTGTATTGACTGCAAAGTATTTAGAATTATATGTGTGTGGGTGAACCAATTTTCAACAAAAAAATTCAAACACCAAAGAACAGGTATATGTGTATACCCCTATTTTTTTCGGTTCTGGCAATCTTGAAGGTTCAGTTTCACAATCCATGTCGTGTCAATTGAATTCTGGCATGGACGACTTCTGCGAAAATATAATTGTATTACTACACTCAACCTCCTTTTTCATCACTATAGTGAAAGCGACATTTCTCTCCTTTCTGCACTTTTTATACTTTGCCTACTTTGTGCGCGAAAAACTTGTTTTTAAGGAGGTTCTATAACAAAGCTTCCCAACTCATTTTCAAAGACAATAGGTTACGCCATATAAGTCACTTGGCATACAGACTTTCAGGTAAATATTCTCATGCAGCTTTAAAAAAATCTTAATTTCTGCAATTTGGATCCAAATGTATCGAGTACTCAGTCTTTTTTAATCCCACTCCCACAAAGAAGATTTCTGTGACAATTACAGGAAAATAAAGGATTTAATATTCACTTAAGGGGGTGTGATACCCGTTGGCAAAAGAGGGAAATAAAAGAAATTAATGGGTAAAATGTTTAGTGTGTCTAAACGGACAACATCGCGTGTTAGACAATAGTGCAAACCTTTGTTTAAAACTCAACCGGTATGCGTGAAATAGACCTTGCTTGTAAAATCGAAAACAACTTTGCCCTTTTAAGGCACTCAGTGGAGTGGCTTTTAGTACATGCTGTAGTGCGAATGACGCAAATGCGAAATATCTTGCATTCCATTCCTGACACTAGGCTAAAACGGTAACACTAACAACGGGAACCCCCGTGTTTGTTCAATTCTTTTCAACTGCCTTGTAAAAACTCAAACATTTGCATAATTCCATTAGATGTCAAACACTCTTCGTGTAAGTAAATGTCACTCCAAAAAGCGTCTGCTGTCGTCGCGCAAAACAGACTTTACGAACCGAAAAACCAGACCAGCAAATTTTAAAATTGTTAAAAAAATCTTCACTTAATGAGCAAGGAAACTACGTAATGTTACATGTGCAACATACAGAAACAGAATCTTACCTCCTTAATGCACTAAGGTGGGGCTGACCTCTCGGCTATTGAAAGAAATAGAGTGCTGTCCTAATTTAAATTTCAATTCGACAATGTTTATTTTGAATCTCCTCAAAAAACAAGAATCCTGTATAGAAAGCTGAATTGTTTGCCCTCTTCTGTCTGCCTTAAGCGAGATTAGAAACAGCCACCTGCCCTATCACTCCAAAGAGCAAACATCTTTCCCATGTTCGTAAAACATTTTAGTTACTTGTGTCACAAAGGTAAACGGAAAGGCGTATCAAAAATCAAAGAACGTATCCCAGCTCCATTGTACGCGATACAACTTTAATTGCCCGGTCATAATCAAACAAACTCGGTAAAACTTTATTCGGAACATTCATTTCCGTACACGACGTGTACGTTTGACAACAGATGTTGCACTGACTATACATTAGAAGCCTATTTGAGCTACAGTGGTTGTAAATCTATAGAAAAAATGTCTTCTATTATTTCTTGTCAGCACTAAAAGTTAGTCCATAACAGTTTTAACACTTTTCACGCCCTTTATATAAGTCTTTGAACACAACTTTAGCTAAATTTGGTAAATTTTGTTTTATGATCAAATTAACCTAGCAAAACTAAAGGTACTGCTTTTCCTGGTTGTTCTGAACAATTTTATTGTACTTGTGGTCAAACTGTTTTGTTATACAAAGGTTTTCTTGTCATTAATTTCGTTAAAATCTAAAGCTTGAAAGTGTTTGAAAAAGGTAAATGAGATTTGTTAGTGACATGAAAAAATAATTTTTCAAAGGTCTTAACTGATATAATACGTAGTTGAAACCAATATTTGCTATTGAATGATCCATTTTGGGGAGTTGAAAAAAAACTTTTGCAAAGAAATCAAGCCGGCTTATATCTCATTAAAAATTGGAATAGACTGCATGATTTGTAAAAAGGCTTAAAGTTAAAAGTTAAAAAACCGCTAAAAGGTTTGAAACTCCCGAACTTTCAAATCGAACTCTGATTCTTCTTCGGGGGACTGATTAAGAATCAGTTAAAATTTGTTATCACTTCCTTTGCTGGTATTGTTCCTGAGGGTTTTTAATTATGGAATATAAGCACGAGGGAATGGCTTCCTTTCTTTTACGGTATTTCTATCAAGCTGACAATTCAAAGATTCCAGAATTAAATTTTTCGTTTCAGATCTTTTAGCGATTTTTAATTTTTAATCCTTCTTTACAAATCAATGTATTCCAGTTTTAAGTTGATTTATCCTGGGTACCAGAGGCTGTACTCGCTCGCGGAGGAAAACGCGCAGGAAATGATTGCACTAGCACAAGTAACTAGATCCTTCAACTACCAGTGCAAAAAATATTTGTAAATCAAATCATTTTAGTTGATTGTTCTACAGATTAAAACGGTTTTTTGAAACGAGGAATATCTGCTTATCCAAATGTGTCCCTTATTGTCATTTGATAGATTACACTCACCCACTCTTTGAACAGTCAGTGTTTTGTGTTTGCGCAGTATAAAACAGCGTACGATGTTTGTGTCTGTGACGCCCAAAGACTGGATATTTTAGAAAAAAAGCTACAATCGAATGCGCTGACGAGTAAGTCAAACTAGATTTAAACCCAAATAAGGTTGATAGCTTTATGTTTTTTGGTGTAAAACGTAAAAAGCTCCACAAATATAAATTCAGTTTCTGCGTATGTGGTTTGTTGGACAACAATGATAATGTTCTTGAGGTACACATTTTATCGCCTTCTGTTTTTATTCATCTTTCTGAAGAACTTTTTAACTTGCTTTAATGTGTTACATACTTTATTCACCGAGTCTGAACCCTGCATGGTTATTCAATTTATTGTTTATTGTCTCAGTATTGTCTTGGGCAGAGTGGCCAGCCACAACAACGAAGTTTCACTATCTCACACAAATAAATAAGTTCTTAAGTTTTGTTTTGTGCCATAAAAACCCTAGCATGATTTTGCGTTAGAAATGCACGAGCCGAAAAATAGGCAAATATGAGACTTGATCATGTAGATGAACCATCGTATCAAAAGGAAGTCTGCTTTGATCAAGACAAACAAAGACCCTTAGAAAAGGAGTAGTCATACTAGATTATACATAAGTAACTTGTCAAATAACTTGCTTGCACATACACGTAGAAAATAATGTCACGACAAGTTGCCATAGCATCCTTGCTTGTGCCAATAAAGATTTAAACAAAGACAGAATGCTGAATATTTTCTGAGTTGTTTATCAGTTATCACAAAATTTTTTTTGATAACAGATTTTTCATCCTTATTGCGCCAAGAAAAGTTCGTCATTTTGCTTAATCTAGATTTTTATATTTGAAGGTTCTGAAAAACGTTCGTATTTCTTCTTGCTTGTATTAAGAATTAGGTTTGGTGCTTTGTGTACTTGTAGTTAGATCTCAGACAAGTTTTAAGTAAAAAAGAGCAACTTTTTTCCATAACCATCGCCATTATCGTTACGACAACCGACAGTCATGACAACCGCATTATCGTTATCATCATCAGTCATGACCATCGCCATTATCGTTACCATCATCATAGCCATCGCTAGAACGTTACCATCATCAGTCATGACATCGCCATTATCGTTGCCATCATCAGTCATGACATCGCCATTATCGTTACCATCATCATATTCATGACCACCGTTATTATCGTTGCCATCATCACAGTCATCACCATCTTCGCAATTACAATTGCCTAGCAATACCATCATCATAATCCTCATCATGCCGTTAGACTTCAACTTGAGACACGACATCGAGGCAAATAGTTACAAACGTTGTTAAAGTTGAAAGGTTAATTAACGACGGATTGAATATCTGATGCCGATGGCTTCGTTCGGTTGAAGCTGGTTTCATGTTGCATTCTGACCCTACGTCTGTCAGTGTTCCGTTTTACGAATACTTGGAGCTGTTTAGTTAACTCAGTTCAGAACTCCGTATATAGCACAGGATACATTTTACACATTCACACACTGAGTACAGACAATATGGAAGCTCTTGACCCATTCAAAAGCAGGCAAAAATTTATAAAGACAACAAAAGCGACTGCCTGTCGTGTAATGACTTCAGCGCTTTTGAAAACTTCGTTTTTAAATTTAATACTGTCTATCGATATCAAAACGCAAAGCTAGACTTTTTTACTTTATCCGTTTAAAAAAGTCTTTGGAAAAAGTGTTTGGCAAGCAATTTGTTATTCAAACTAGTATGAATATGGACCCAGTTTACAAATTGAGACAGGGCCCAAGCAGTTACAAACCTTTAGCGCAGTCCTGTCAGAGCCCCTTTTTTCCAAATATTTAAGGGTCCCAGATCTAAAATTCAAAAACCTATATCAGTAAAAAACAAACACCAGCACCTGTTGAGGTTTAATTTCATTTGGGTAAAAGGTTTTTTAGGTAATCGACAAAGCAGTTGGCAAAAGTTTTCAACTAATACCAACAACTTAATTGTGCTAACATGTTGTAAATATCGATTTAAGATCATAGCCGTGTTTTTATGAAAGAAAAGCTCGGCATGATTAGCGTAAGGAAAACTGTTTTGTCTCTGTCAATTCATTCATATTCAAAATTAAAGCACTGAAATAAAAGACAGTTAACCGCATGTAGTGATTTCTTCTCATTTGTTTTTCGATTCATGTATGCTCAGAACTTAGACTAAATTCGTTTTCTAATAACGTGCTTCTAATCTCAAGTTCAATTGATGTTCAAATTTTTTTCATTTCTTGTTCGGTTTCCCCTCGAACTCTAACTAAGATAAGAAAGTAGGCGTTTTCGGTGCCAAACCAGCAGATAAAGGTCTACGAAGGAAATACCCACACGTGCATTTGGGCTTGAAAGAATTTCACGTACAATAACTGGCTGTTTCGCCTGTTGACACGTATATAAATAGAGATAAGCTGTGCGCCAATGACGTGCATCAAAAACCAAGTGCCTTCCATAACAGCTGGGAGACGCTTAATAAGGTTGCGTTCAACTGCCAAGAAACGTCAATGACTTGCTACTAAAGCGATGATAGCGTTGTTTTGGTGGCAGCTTACACGATTTTGTGAATATGGCGGTATGCCAGAAAATAGTAACAACTAAACAAGTAAAACTTCACAGGTTTTCGTGTAAAGGCATAGGATGAGAAGTTCAAAGCACTAGCTGTTGAGTTAGTAATGGCATTATACTCTTGTTCTTCACACCAGTGTGCAAACTGATATGCGCGCAAATGCTTCATTCATTAACAAAATTACTTCAAGAGTTTTAGTACTGTTATCAAGCAGTAATCGGACGATTTTCAAAATATGTGAGAGACTTCAGACACAGCACTGAGATAAAAGAACTATTTTAGTTTTGCACGCATATTATTTAAAGCTGTTAGAACTGAACTTGGCAGCGCCTGATTTTATCTTCGTCAAGTACCAATGAAATTTATGTAGTTTAACGGAGTCGACTCAATAAAGACCTTTATACGACCATCTCGTGCATAGTCGCAACAAAACCAAACAACCCAACACTGAAATAGGGCTGACTTGTTTTCTTTTAAGAAAACAAAGGGACGGAAAGAAAAACAACAAAAACAAAACCGATGAAAAAGGTGCTGTGTTCGAATTTGAACTGTAGGGTTTCTAAAAATATGACGAACTTCGCAAGCAAGGTAAAAGATTAATTACAATAAAAGAGATTTGAAATTTGTAAGAAGCTAAAGCCTAGCTTTAACCAATTGATACGATCTTGTGTAAATTAATATTAAATGGATTAGTACTCGACAGAATTCTCAGGCCTTTGAGAAAACTGACATTGAAGTCCAAACAATAACGAAAGAGACAGGCCTTTGTTTTCAAGTTAAACTCTCTCTTGTTCCTTAAAGCAACCAAATATCAAGCCTGCCCACGAATTCGCTGTCCTAATGAAAATATCAGATTTTGTAAGAACAGAAAAAGGACTACCTTAGCGTAGTACAATTGTTTATGATTTTAGGCATAATAGATGCTCGTATATCGGTAGGGCATTCAGGATTCTAGGTTTCTCGATAAATTCTGAAGGAAACAAGCTTCTTTTAATGGCCCGTTTCAACGTGGTTGAAAGAGTTACATATGGTCTTATGTTAGCAAAGAAAACACCCAAAAATGTCCTTCTGGTTTGTTTAAACGGAAATTTCCATAAAATTAACTCAAATAAAGAGTGTACGTTGTACGACTTCGAAACCGGAGTAAATTAGGATATGGTTAGTAAAGTGAGTTTTTTTGTTGGCAAAACAGATAGGAAATCGCACAAATATGTTTATCACTACGTAGGTGTCACAAGAGAGACTCGCTTGCTGCTTTTTCTTGTTTTCTTTGAAGTCATTTTGACACGTTTTCCCAGTCGCCTTTCAGTATCACTGGCCACTAATGAGAGTTTAAACATCTTATCTTGGTCATATCAACGAAAAATACACGTGCATATCGTCCATGGCGGTGAATTAATTTAATCGTGTATTCTCGAATTTCAGCGTTACGATTATGGTATCGCTTGTAAAGCGAATACTTTTAACTATCTGTTAATTGGCCACCAGCAATTAAGAGACGGGCGGAGTAAGGCCAACCTTTTTTGGGTCTTCTCTCGACATCTCATCATCGATGACTTAATAATATCAATAAGAGACGAGATCTTCCTGTTTTGAAGACAGAATTGGACATTATTGGGTGAATTAACGTAGTTATATATACTTATTGGAATCATTTGTCTCACACTACAACTGTAATATTCTATCACCTAACGTGTGAACCCTCTCTTTTGTCTCCTACATCTTCATAAAACAACTGATAAGGTTTAGGGATTAGCCCCAGCTCAGTAAACACACCGCTTTGTAAATAGCATAGAAATTTCTTACAAATCAGTGTAGGCGTGAAAGACAAGTCAAACGATCTTTCCTTTTCCTCTGAAATAGTTTCCTTCCATTGAGATAGAAAATTATCAAATTTTTAGCCGCAGAGACAGATTTCTCAGGAAGAACATTACGTCTATATGTGTGTGCTTGTCATTGACAAAAAAAGTTAAGATGATATAAATCAACAAATCAACCCTAATGGAACTGAGGATGACAGTCAACAATGCAATGTCACCGCGACCTCACTGCTTGCTTTTGAAGAGCGACATTTCGAGGGGGGCCATTTGTACGTGTACGAACAGCCAGAGTACATTACCGCTCAGCGAAACAGATACCACAAGAGCGCGCAAGAAATGAGTTTCCAGCTCCACGTGGAAGAAAATCGGCGAGTTTCTTCATTCCGAATTGATGATATTTTGGCTGCGCCTCAAAAGAGCAGATCTGAAAGTTCCACACGTTCTGCTGGTGGAAGTCTTGGCGCATTACCACCTGAGCACCATCGAGCACTCAGTTTTGGCGTTGACCAGATCCTTGCATCACGTTCTACTGAGCACAAGAATGAACTCGGATGCTATGGTAAGAAACCTAATTGCAACCTTTTCTTTAAAAAGTACAGAAATGTTGTCAAGATTTGATGTGGCTAAGCTAATTGTTGCATGATATCTTTTTGATTCTTTTATCACCGAGGATCATAAAACAACAGTGATAATTGTTGCCTATGCGATGTTAGGCTAGTATGACGCACCAAAAAAGTTAGGGCCGCAGTATCTAGTGAATGTTATCAGCACAGTTGAGTTTATCTCGAAGCAAGGTTTCGCACGAAACGTGAATTATGTTCAGTGTCGATTACAACTAACCTGAAGATATCTACACAACATACGGTCAAAAACTATCTTTATCTCAAGTCAGATCGCCCTTCATAGAAACGGTACTATTGACTAGATATTCTCCATCGCTGTCTTTTTTGTTGTTTGAGCCGTCAATGAAAGAAATCGATTTGTGTGTTCTTGCAAGAAAAAGATTTCTAGAACAAACACATTGATTGCGCGTAAAAAATGCACCCAGTAGCTGTCCACGCTAGACTTGAACCTTCAGAATAATGTAGCAAAGTCAATGGTAATAAATATTGTTTTGAAACCTCTATAACAAAAGGAAACAGTTTGCAGTTTTATTGAAGAGCGCTGTAGAGGAAGTTTTAAAGGGTTTATAGTGTAAACTTAACGATATCTCAGATTTGAAAACAGGACGAGAATGGCCATATCTGTCAAAAGCTCATAGTCAATGAATTTATCATAGAAAGAATCCCGCATTAATCCAGCAACTAAGTTGCTTTCTGCAGTCCCAATAGGGATTAAATAGGACACTTGTTCTTTGCTCTTGTGCCTATTTACCGTTTCCCGATGCTTCACATTTGTCTAGTCGAGATGAAAAACAGCGTGCATAGGGAAGTGGAACAATAGTTTTGGGGCATGCAAATCTATTGTGTGTGGCGTACATCATCCACAGACGGAAGTTTCCACTCGGCGAGAATAAAGATATATCGGTACATAAATTTGCTCAGCTATTCTTTCACAGAAAAGTTGTTTGAAGTTCTAATTGCAAAAGGCAATGATCTTAAACCTTTTCTTGCAAGAATCTTTGATAGCTGGACGTGCTCTGTTTCGGACGAAACACGAGGAGTCTCTACATACATTCATTGTGTTCTTTCTAATACCTATAATTTTTTAAACAATCCATTTCCGACGGCTTGGAAAGGTAAGGAGGGCCTATAACATCTTCATCCGGACAAAAAATATCCCTAGCTGAACGAGAGGTTTTTTTGTATCTCTAAGAAGAATCAAGCAGCAAGGCATTTGTGCATTTGGGTTGAACGGACAACCCGGTAGAAACTCTCAAAAAATGAGTAATTTTTTCTTTAAAAAAATGAATCAAGGTGTTGGTGCAACATTCAAAAGATATCGTAAGATAGATTCAGACTCGAAAGTAATCACTCCACGATGTATGGAAAATTCAACGCTTTGCCATAATCGTACTAATCAATAGTATTTCATTAGTTAACTTAAAAAAGGGTTATCTGTTGATGACGATATCTCATCATAAAAACAGATATTGTCCTAGTGGCACCAACATTTTTATCATCTCAATAAAAGAATATAAAAATCCCAATATTCAAATAAAACCAAATAGAGGGGCTCTTTTCTTTACTTTAAATACGTGTCTTATGACAGTTGAATTCAGAATGTTGAAATATAAACGTGATCGTTTCGAGCGACAATCGAGGAATCACTACATGCGTGGCTGAATCAACTCCTGGAAAATTTAATACGAGACCCGAAGCAAGACACTGTTGTCCGTAAACGCTTTTTCCTATCAGCACAAAGATAACCCACAACTCTTTGTCTTTTATGCATGTATGGATATTTGTATGGATATTTTGTAAGTGCAGAAGAGAAAAAATCCCCGAGGCAACCGAGTTCGTATTTTTGTCTGGCGATGGAGTGCAAAAGAAAGTTTTGTGGCTAATCTCTCGCAATGAATCAAGTGTATGTAAATACTCGACTACAGTCAATTGCTTTTTATGAATTAAGATAATTTTCTTTTACCACCTTGTTCTAAATAAAACTTTACATGAAATCTATGCTTATATTCTTCGCGTTTATGAGTCGTTTTTTTAAAAAACTAAAACTGAAGGAGCTTACACCATAAAGCGATTTGTTGTGTACAAAAGTTTATAGTTTGTAATGCTGTAGGAACTTCAAAGAACAAAGCTTGCTTTTCCCTTTTCCATCAGATAAAACTAAAAAGCACACCGAAGGAAGGCCATAAATGGTGGTTGTTTTTTAGGCCACAAAAATGGAAGTGAAAAAAGAGGATTTACAAATTCCGATTTACCTCAATGGAATAGAATCTTTTACTAAAATGGATCGTACTTCAAAAAATACGCTTTGTTTAAGCCCGATGATCTTCTATCTTAAGTCTTGGCAAAACAGTAGAATCCTTGTTTGGATAAACATTTTGAACGTTTTAATCAAATCATAACTTGACCGCTTTTAAAATGCTTCGAAACGAAAACTTTCGGTGAATGAACGGAATTGCATGGGACGTAGAACCGAAGTGCATTGCAGTTCGTGTTGGGATTTTAATGGCTTTTAAGCAAGCAAAGTGTTTCTCAAAGAGCACAGAGCAAATTGTACTTTGAACGGCACAGAGGAAACGTGTGAAAACATTAAAACAAAAAGGAGGTGCGAACATGCAAAGAAAACAATTTGACGAAAAAAAGGATAAAGGAAAACGTCATACTAGTACGGCTTTGTTCATACAGTGTTTCTAGATCATTTTACGGGTAAAAATTCTTAAAAACAAACCGTACAACTAAAAGCCTCTAAAATAACGGAGTATTTATTTTTTCAATGCAGGAATAGGAAAAGGCAAAGCTCTCAAGCTTAAAAGCTAAACACGCTTTTTGGTCATACAGAGTCAAACGTGTACAGAACGAAGCACAACTTTTGGAACGTTTATTCCTTGGATTATAAAAATCTAACAAAACCACTTCTGCATATTCAACTCGGCTACAAATTTTTAAATTGAAACCAAATAGCAATTAGTTTGACAAAGGTGACCCCAGACCACGAGGTAAGTCTTTTAAAGACACATCTTTCGTCACTCTTGCTTGTCAAATGGGAGGAAACTGACTCAGAACTCAATGCAAGAAAAAAAAAGATGGTGACGATGCTATAAAAGCCAAACTAAGCTTACAAAATCTCCAAGCAAATAAGATTTGGCTAAAAGGTGCAAATTAACCTTTATTAGGTTGTGGTGCGTAGATATGAGTTAACACGTCAAAGTGTTAATCCCACAGATAATTGGCCTGTTGTGTTCAAAACTATAATGGATCAATACTTTGAGTTCTTAAAACAATTAAGGGGAGGCACAGCTGTTTTTCGTTTATTCATTAAACCTTTTCATCTCTAAAACTTGAGGTTTAATGACTTTGAAATATCCCGAATATTTCTTATGACATATATAAGTAGAAATAAATCTGACTTTTTTTCTCCATTTAGAAAGCATAGAATTTCAAACCAAACTTACTGATTTCTAATGATTTGTCAGCTGTCAAAACAAGCAAAACACTGCCCCGCCACGCCTATGTGCCAACTCCAAACACATCGATTAAGACACCTAGAAGCAATTACCTGAAACAAAGTATTACTGATAGGCGTTTTAAAATGCCTTTTGCAGCAATATAAGTAACATCGCGTCAAGATGAGAATTCATGAGATCCTTCGTTCTCTGCGAGTTTGCTGGTTGATGAAATACCTTGCACTTAGCTCCATTTCTACCTTAACTCACATCACTGACGAACGCAAGTGCTGCTTCCTTTTGAAAGTTCCATTTATTTGTTTGTCTTTGTTTGTTTCTTCTTTATTTCTTGTGATAAAAGCAAAATGGAATCTATCTACACGACTTGTAAAACAAATATTTTTCTTGCATTGAAAAAATGGCTTAAAAGACGTGGCTAAATTCACATTTTCCCATGACAATGATTTTTTTTTGCTATTTTTAGTTAACTAGTCGTCGGTAATAATTATAACTGTTCTTGTATTAGCAAATTTCCGAATAGCTTTTCAGATTTGACTCTTCATTTCCGAGTATCCCCAATCTTCGCAAGTCTTGATGTGTGTGGGCCACCCAGAATTACAGCTGAGATGTGTGTTTAATGTCCAGCAATTCGTTTGAGCTGATAACAACACAATTAACTGTAAATCCAACAATGAGTGATACTCTCGACCACATTTGTCTTCAAACTGTCTTCGAGTTGTTGATCTTGAAGAAGTAATTTATCACTTCTGCAAAAGCGGTATATTTTGCACTTTTTCCTCTTTTGAATGGGGATTGAATGTTGTCAGTAGCGAACCACGAAATTTGCGACAAAGCACTCAAAGTATCTTCAGCAGTGAAATGAGCCGAAAACGATTTTGAGTTCATCTGATAGCTTGCATTACGGCAAAGCTATTTTTATTTGAGGCATGATTCCTCGATAGCCTTTTAGTTCAGTATCGGATTTCTTTTCCAGTCCATTCAGACACAATATTTGCAAGTAGTTCTGCAGTAATTGAAATTTTAAAAACACTTTAAGTTTTTGTCTAAATCCGCTGTGAGAAGCAAAATACGTTCAGAACTTGTTTTGCTATGTCCGCACTTTCGCAACGGTACGAACACGGTGTGAAATATTTCGTCATGGCCAAAGTAGTGTATTTTTTTTCTCACAATTTTCGCGGTAATTCCCGGTTTAAACGTTGCAATTCACATTTGCCGACATTAGTTCCTCAAACAAAATATCTTTTAAGTCTGTTAAATTCGACAAATTAGCTAGATCTTCTATACCGAGCTAGTCGAGTTTCAAATAGATTTTCATGCAACAGTGGCTCGACAACTGGCGAAGCTAATAAATAAAAAAAAATAAATAAATAATTCATAGTAAAACAAGTTGGTCGTTGGGTCGACGAATGTGAAACAAAACTCATTGAGTCATTCGCGAGTCAAACGCAACTCGTAAGAGTTAGCTATAGGATCTAAATTTGAGTTTAATAATTGGGTTCGACCCAGACATAGCATAGTTTGTTATCAAGGTCGGCAATAGTACACTTAACTAGGGATGCACTGAACGCCATTCCGCACTATCAAAATTGTTTCAAAAATTTTTTTTATCATTTTGGCAAATCTATAACCGCAGGTTTTCTTGCCTCAGTCAAACAAGTCCCGTTTTATCCTCTCCGACCAACACTGCTTTTGAGCGATTTTCTTACTGATACCGTTTTCCCCGACAGTGTGGATGTGAAATGTGGTATTTCTAAGCTCCTGTGTAAACCGTACACGTGTTTTACTTACTTTTCATTAACAAACTCCATATAGGCTCTACCTATGTTAAATGAAAACAAGATAAAGTATTGGGGAAAAATCAGTTTAGGGAAAGTATACTGAAACAACAAAATATATGATTTTTATGGGTTTACGTATGGTGAATGGCAAGTTGATGTGGCGCGTTCGCGAAGTGAAGCAATAATTATAGAATAGAGACCAGTCGTTTTACTTTTCAAGGTATATATACATAAATATAAATTATTTTCATATATACATGATCTTATAAAATAACGTTTTTTAGAAAAAGAGAATCCGACCTTAAGTTAAGTTCTTAGAGTATCGTCAAAGTCATTTAAAACAAGCAAAAAGTGTAAGCATGCAAGATATCCGCTTCCACACGGTATCTGTGCAGATTTTCAAAAGTATCAGAAAACTAGTTAAAGAGCCTGTGCTGTTAGATAACTTATCATACGTTTATCATGGCGTTTGAAAGCAAGATAATCCAACACATTTCAGACCTTGATAACTTTGTTGTCGTAGGTGTGTATATACAATAGTAAGCCTCTCTGGTTAAGCAAAAAATAAAGAAGAAGAGAAAGAGAAGTCCTAGAACTTGGCTTTTAACGACCTAATAGTAATACTTCACCGAGGTAGAAATGCTGCAAGGCTAGAGTCTGGGCTCGACGGTAGTCTGATAGCCTAACAAGTTATCTGGAAGACGAGAACTTCTCCACCTGACCATTTGCAATCTCGAAGCGAGAGCAGCAACTTGTCTGTCTATTATTTTCAGACTTTTCGCTTTAATCCGAGGTACTTCTCCATTTTGCATTCTGATATACTACAAACTACTTGACGTGACGAGGTAAAATCTCTCGTACAAATTTGCTTCTAAGCTGGAGTATGCAACACCATGAAACTCCTCCAAATACTATATTTCCGAACCTCTGATAGCTTCCGTACAATGATAGATGTCCAGCTTAACCTAATAAACTTTAATCTTTGGCGTTTTTCACTACTTCCTATAATTTCCCTAAAAGATTTAAGAAATGAGATAGAGATCTCAGCTCTTGGCCCTGCTCCACCCGCCTTTCAAATTTCCGGTCGCCGCCGCGCTTTTCTCCAGGCGTGCAGGCGGCGTCATAGGGGCTCTTGCGTAGGAGTTATGCCTGATATTGTTTCAGCGGCGAACCACTTTCGGTTCCAGAGACAGGAAAGACGAATAGGACATTATTAACGATGGTATCCGTTTGGATGGAGAACAAAAAAAAGAAAATAATTCGCTGACGTCTTTCCTCTATGTAAATAACAGAAAAAACAGTTTTTCGGAAGCATCTTTAAACTCAATTTCCTATTTTATAATAACTACTTTGCGGTCAGGAGTTTAACAACCTTTATTTGCATATAAAACTCGAAATTTGGCTTCCCTAGTTGAATTTGTTCTAATTTTAAAAAAAGGTTAGACAACTCGTTTTGGTGAACATTGACAGGACCATTGTCAATCATTTCGATTCTTTCTCACGTGTGGGCCATGCATGTAACAAGACCAAACGGACTACATCTTTCATTTGGTTTGTATCGCACCCAAAGCTGATCTTGATCAAATTGTAAATTCCGTGTATCTAAGGTGTAATCAATAATTCAATCAATAGCTTTTTTGATTAGCACTTCAACGTCACTGACGAAAATATGTCTTTTTGTCACACACACTGAACTTGTTCCTCGGCATAATACCAGAAAGCTTGATAAATCGTGAACTACGGCCAATAGCAAAGTAATTATTTTAAAAACGACTTACACCGATCCTTATTGAAGTTTGATAGCTGTGAACTATAACAAGAAGATACAAAAACGCCAACGAAAAGTAATAATTAAAAGTTTTTCAAATCAGAGGATTTCTATATGAGCTCAGTTACTTTTACATGTCCGTAGACAAGATATGATATTTTGCATTATTTATTGGTGAACTATCAATTACTATCAACTAATTGTTCGTGCATAAATCAGGGGGTCTTTACTTATTCTTTTTGGTTCAGTTGATCCAACAAAAATTCAAATGTTTTGGCTAGTATTCGCCCCCCGCCGGCTGGTATGAGAAAGCATATTCGAAATAAGTAATGTGAAAAGCCGCTCCATTTTTTGATGTTGTTATATAACATTTCAGAACTGCTATTATGGAGACGCCAGAGTTTTCTAAATGCCTGCATTTATTTAGGTCACCAAGCAATTTCTGTTGGTTTGCTTGATCAACTAACTCCGACCCTGGTTGAAAACTTTTCAACTGAAAAAGTTTGGAAATGTAGTGCTTCTTTAAGCTAGTTCGGAATTTCAGAAACACGTTCGCGAGTCGGGATAAAATGTAAAATTCATGAAACTTAAACAAAGGAACGTGGTAAAGCGGGATGGATTATTATTCCTTTGATGATTATTTCATTTTATTCCTGACGCGCGCATGTTTTTCCGAAATTCCGAACCAGCTTATTGAAAGTTCTAACCACAAAAACACTACAAAAAGCGGTTAAAGGTTGAACTGGTTGGCCCCAATAGAACATTTTTTCCAATATCTCCGTCTAAGGGCCCCGTTGTTCAAAGACCTCTCAACATTAACGTAACTAGGCTAAGTTTTTTAATCCACGCTCGTGTTTCTTATGATATACGTTCACACAATTTGGCTTGGTTAGCATGTTTGTATATTGTATTAAAATTTGGTTGTTTGTAAGCAAAGAAAACCTTTCATTGTAAAGGTATCGGTATAACTGTTTACCTTTAGATTTTTCCTTAACCCAATGTTAAAACTAACCAGCTTTTGAACAACCCAGGGAAAACACAACAGGTTAAATTTTAATTATCATTCTATACCTATTGATTCTATGTATATTCGAGGTGTTCAACTATACCCTTCGGGTTTTCTTTGTTTCTTAAACAATTACACTGCAGTACAATATTTTCGTTGGGGAAGATACGTTTTTTCTTTGGGGGGAGGGCTGGGGAATTTTGGTATTTTTTCCAAAAAAAGTGTTGGCCCTCCCTTGTGTTTTAACAAAAAGAAACTCCTGACCACTATTTAGGTGACTGACGAAAGTGCGACCCTCCTCTCACTACTTCATGGTGTTTTCCATTTTATTTCGCCTTCGCAAACTGTCTGAATTCTAATTCTGAATATGAATCACGAAAATGCGAACAATCATTTTGGATATCAAAAAACTTAATCTGTAAGAAAAATGGAAAATGAAATCAAAGAATGTTAAAAGCTTTACAAAGAACTATAAGCCTCCCCTTCTCATGCTCACTTCCATCTTCATGACTTCCCCCCCCCTCTAAGGCCCCAGCTATCCCCACCAAGAGTTTCATAGCTTTCCCTCGTCCTCTCAATATGAATCACACAAATGAATCATGGGAAGGAGTGGTAAGAGATTGCTCTGGGCCCGATTCTTCACAACCTCGCCATGATTAACTTAACCCTGGATTAAAACAAAATTCAAACAACAATTTCTTCACAAGTAAAGCTTTGTCGTGCTTACCAATGAAACAAACAGGTCAGCCCAAAGCAAGGTCCAGAAGGTAGGAAGCAGGAACATGGGTTAAAAAGCTAACCCTGGGTTAGCACTGAGGAACGGGTCCAGAATATCTGTGTCCTACCCCCTGCTCCGCAGGCTTAGTGATAATTAAAAGTAAAATTATTTCCGGCTTTAGGAACCTGTGAGCAAATAGGGTGCAGCAGCAGTGCAGTCTGGAACCTCCCGTACCTCTCAAACCAGTCCTACATGTGTAGTTCTTTAGCACATTCTGGGTGCGAAGCCTGCCTCAACCACGCCTACTACATTAACAGTGGATATTCAGGTATGGACAGCCGTAACATTTTGTTTCACAAGTATACTTGCATGCTTGTAAATTTTTTACTAAAAATGTAATATATGCAACAATACATGATCCCCATCCCTGCCGAGGGTCGAACATTCGTGCGGCCTATTTCAGTTCACCACACTGTTCGTAGACAGGGAGTCAATCCATTTGTCTAGTCGCTCGTCTTCTAGCGGGGGTCTTAAAAGAAATCACAAACTGATTGATAAGAGCAGCGTTTCGAACCTGTGGTGTCCTTTATTACATACGCACACGTTTAATTGTGGATTTGTCCTGCTTGTGGAAGGCCTCAGTGCGATATTATCGGCTGTCTAAATATGTTTAGCAACACAGCTGATTTTAAGGGGTCTCATTTTCAATCTGATAGAGCACATGAACACAAGAAGAGGTAAATTGACCTCAATTGATAATTTTGATACTGTTTCTTCCCAAAATTTGAGTAACAGTTTTTTAAACAAAAGTTTATTTGTCATAAAAGCTAAAATGGGCCCGACTGACGCTTTCAGTACATCAGAAAGTATTTTTATCTAGTCCAAGGCCTTCCGCTTCCTGTAACACTTGTAGTCAATAACACATTTTAAAATACTTCACTGATAGTCTTGAATGCTGACATTCATTTGAACCGAAAGGTTTCTTAAGACTCCATTATGTTGAACAAATATTTAAGAATCGAAGTTTAAGACTAATATCTAGCGCGAGGCCTCTTCTCTGCTTCTTGCAACCGAGCCGTAAGGGAGCCTGGAACTTTTGCTGTGTTTAGTAAGTTAATCTCAATTAAAAAGTAAAAGATCTTGTAACATCTTGAATGCAGTCTTACAAAAAATATCTGTCGATAGGTATTTATGAAGATTACAACAGACGTATGATTGGCAAGCCTGGAATCGATGCTCCAGGCCTACCCGGCCAGCCCAAACCGCGCAAACCTCGAAGACCATGGACTCGTGCGGTGTTCTCGAATCTTCAAAGAAAGGGTTTAGAAAAACGCTTTCAGGTACAAAAATACTTAACCAAAGGAGACCGACACCAACTTGCCTCCATGTTAGGGCTATCAGACAACCAGGTAAAAGTATGGTTTCAAAACCGCCGGATGAAATGGCGACAAGAAGCTAGAGAGACTGTCACCCAAGGAAATGGGACGGACGAAACAGAAGAGAAAGAGTAACATTTAAGAACTTTTCATAAAATGAATAAAAAAAGATAAAAGATGAACTTTTATAAGAAAACGAAAAAAAATCCCATGGTAATCTATTAAAGATTTCGAGTCCATCAGAACATGTATAATTATAGCTGCTTATTGAGGTTATATCATTCAGAAAGAGTGGTGTTATGATACACTTTAATATACGGAGAAAATTACTGTCATTTACTACTCACATGCATCACGTCAGAGGCCATAAAAGTCTTATTACCATGCCTAAATAATACAGCCAATCAGAGGCAAGGAAAACCGCTGCATATTCTGCGGTACCAACGGGTGTAGTAGTCTATCACACTTTGACACCACTACTTGCTGAAGATTATCAAAATGGCGCATACTCCATACACGATAAAGTATTGAAACTGTTTATAATTTTTTCAATTTAGATTCAGCAATGCTCGCCACAGCTTAAAACTTCAGCAAAAAAACTGCGGTTTAAGTTCTTAGTTCAAAATGAAGGGAATGAGTTGCACGTTGTTATGAGTTGCTAATATGCTAAGCATTTTTTACTTGCAGAAAGAGCTGAACGTGCTACGCTATAACCATTCCATATATTCTGTACATAGCAGCCTTATTGTATATCGAAGTGCATATAAACTACAGGCGCAAACTATAGGTAGAAGAATAATAGATTGTGATTTTGTCAACAGATTATACTTTTGTCAAGTCAAGTATCAGTTGTAAATGTTATAGCTGTTGGTATATATGTAACTCATCTTACTTCTCCCGAGAACAAAATTAAAAAAAACTCTACAAGTTTCGCACGATTGAGTTTTCTGAGGGAGTCGGTTACTAAGGGAGGGGGGAGAGATGGGGTATGTTGTTAGAGAAGGCCACTTGCAGGATCGTTATGCTTGTACTATATAGGGCAACTGGTTGAACAACTAAACAACTCCAGTTTCAAATTGTGTAAGTTTCTGCATTAGATTTAAAATTAATAAAGTTTTCATTAGGCAGATGTTTTTGATATGCTACCATTGACAAGAAAACTATTTGCTTTAAGTTGGCCTAAATTTACATATGTTAAAATATAACAAAATGATAAAATTAGTTACCGCAGAACATCTTTTTTTACCTCTGAGCACTGTACAAGTGTCTTTAGTGTCATATAACTACCCGCACAGACTCGATGATGTTTGGAAACTCAAAACTTTTAACCAATTTTTTTTCTCAAAAACTACAGAATGCTGCTTCTATCCTCAAATGATAAATAAACCAAGCTGGCTAGGTTTTCCCCCTGAGAACCAAAATTTGGCATGAATGCATTTTGTTTTGTTCAATCCCGATGGGTGCCTTACGTTGTTACAAAATCATTGTTAACATTTATTCACTAAAAACTATAATAAAAAATTTAAGAAAAGTATAAGATGTAATATATTCTATGAAGGAACAAATAGAGTGGTTATTTTAGCCGAGTTTTGCTCTGAGGGCAGTGCCCGAGCTTGCCACAGGAGAGGGGCAAATCTTTGTATCCGCACTAGCAGAGAAAACTATACAAAATATAAAGACTTGAAGTGATATTTGAAAAACTGTAAATCATTAGACAGATTTCTAGACGTTCACATCTCTAATCTATTTTTATTCAAATGTCAACATAACTATTTAAATTATTTCGTACCTCTTTAAATTTCCAAAACATTAATTTAAACCATATTCCGAGACTTGGTTTTGAGGAGATTCCAGAAAGTTTATAGAGTGGGGAGGAGGAGAATCCAAAAACTTTATAAAAGGGAGGGGGAGGCGGGAGGTTCCCTTGATAGGCCCGAGTATTTATGTCATAACTTTAAAAATTGCCATGCACTTTGAAGGTTGAATTTATTATAAATTCGCCTGCAGTGTTTTGGCGTGTGCCAATGACGTCATATAGCGACTTAAGGCCCAAACTTTTAAAAAACTTACGCGTGTGAAATTATTAACTTTTGGCAGATGTCAAAAAATTAAGCTTAAATTATTTGAAAGCTTTTAAAGATGCACCTCGGTAATAATAAAACATTTAACAATTACTTGGTGTTCGTGCTGTGAGTTTGTGTCAAACTGCCATCTTGTTTGCCAAGAAATTGCACACCTGCAAACAACAGCAGGTCATCTCATTGACAGGTCGGCTTTTTTTATAAAATTTGATATTCAGATAAAATGAACTTTTCGGTTTTTTTTATTTTACTTAGCAGGATTATAGTAGCGACGTAGGATGCTTGTATTATTCTTCATTGCTATTGTCGATACAATTATCATTATAATTTCTACTATACTACTACTAATAATAATAATAACAATAATAATAATAATAATAATTATATTTCTACAACTATTACTACTACTACTACTACTACTACTACTACTACTACTACAACTACTACAACTACTACTATTACTATTACTACTACTGCTATTACTACTGTAATTGATTATTCTTGTTTTGTTTTGTGACAAAATGTAAAAAAAAACTTTGGCAATATGTAATATTATTTACATCATGCTAATAAAGTTCTTACTACTACTACTACTACTACTACTACTACTACTACTACTACTACTAATACAATTGCTTGATTTAAAAAAAAGTTGCCTCTGTATGACAGAACAGCGTGCTTTGACTGTGAGACTCTTGTTTGTGGAACTTCTTTGTTCATACTGGAAACCTAAGTTTATTTCTAAGGCAAACAAGAGACCACAGCTTGAGTACACAGCAAACATTAAGTCAGCAGAAGCTTTATTTGTGCTTGAAAATGTGCTTATTATTTGGACACCTCTCGTCCTCGTAATGAAAGACAAACACATAAATAAATCTTTAGACCCCTGGAGAACTCTCGGGCACCGTTTATGGACGGTTTGACTAAAACCGTTAGAGTATTTAAGAAACACATTTTGATTAGCTAGCTTCCTTTGCGCCTCCATCCTAAAGCGTTCAATATTAGAAATTTAAATGGTAATACTGTTTTTAGATTTAATAAAGCCGCCCACGTCAACCCCCAGCTGACAATTTAAATTAGTCGTTATCCGACTACCTAACGACTTGACCTCCAACTGCTCTGACTGACTCGTTTGCTTTTATATTTATTGCAACATACTTGGTTAAAGGCAAGAAAAGCGCACTACTTATTTTTTCACTGAAGAAATGAGTAAGTTTTAAACTACAATCTTGATTTAGTTGTGTGTTAAATTTGCGTTTAGGTTTGATCACGTGGTTCAAAATACTTATTTACCATTTATGTTGTTTCTCATTCGAAAAGAGTAGTTTTCATTGATCCCTGGTTAGCTAAGCGCTCCGTTTTATTTAACCAGCGAGACGAGGGGGGCTTTAATTACATTTATAGGACAAGTATATTGAATAGATGCGGGTTAAATAGAGTTTCTCAGCTACCGCGGTCACTTCAAAGGAGAAGATACCGACATTGTTTTGACTTTGAAATGATAAGATGAAAACTTGCGAGGAATTATGCACATATCAGCACTGCTTCTTATGGTCAGGCTTTCTGAGTTTGTTTGGTTCCGATCCAAGCGAGGTAAGTCTTTCAAACTCTAAAGTGAACACTTGACACTTTGATGCGCCACTTGTAGGTCGTGCGCCCAAACTCATGAAGTTAAATATTTGAGTTGAAACATTGGAAAAAGGAAATTTTTGGAAGTTTCCTGCGTTCGAGCAACTGGATATGTTATATAGATTTTTTTTATCTGGGTGTAACAAGGACAAGCTTGCTCTTGATTTGTGGTAAAACTCTTCAAAATTCTATAAAACACAGAGAAAGAAACTCAAAACTACGGCTTGACGCGAGCTCTTTGTATTAACAGTAATTCCAAAGCAACTCATTATAAGGTATACTTTAGAACCGCGAGAGCAACGAGTCAAAAAAAAACTGTGTAATATTAGTTGAGGGCAAAGTTGTCTCAAAATTTTGAAATATAATTCGTCCTTCATTCACGTATAGTCAAACGTGACCGTTCCAAAATTAAGGTTTTCAAAATCACTTATATATAATTAAAGACCATTCCCTTACCCTCCCCCCTAAATCCTCGTGTCCGTCGCAGAGCAAATGGAAAAGTTTTTACGTTCAGAATACACATTAGTTTAACAGCTCTACAAATGTAGCTTAAACTGAGAAACAAAAGTTGTTAATTTGTAAGATGGATATATTTAGTTTAATACGTTTTAAACGTTATAAGTAAACTTATATTGCTTAGGTAATTTCGGTCGTCTTAGTTATTCAAATACAGCTGAAAAGTTTTTAAAGCGCAGTCATAACACTTTCAACTAACACATTGCCTGTGCTGTTCTTAGCGATGTGAATACAATTATCTACAAAACTTATAGATGTACGTTGTTCCAAGAATATGTTAATAAGCAAGATGAATTTTACATAACATTAAAAATTTTGGATCACCACCTGGCAACGTCTGTCATGTTTTAATAAGATGTTTTACAATGATCACCCAAGTTGTATTTACAATGTGTTCCATTTACAAACTGGAAGCTATAAAAAAGTATAATAAATGAAATATTTATAACATTTAAAAATTTTATTCTATTTTATGTACATTTCAGTTGGACCTCGATAATTCGAACTCGGATAATTCGAAGTCCCCTCTTTCGAAGTAAAGTTCATTTCCCTTGGTTTTACCCCACTTTTTTCAGTCATTTTACCTCGAATAATTCGAACTCGGATAATTCGAAGTCCCCGCTATTTCAAAGTAATTTATATTCACCGGCTAAAAAAAAAAAAGAACAGACGCTGATGGAAATTGGTATGTTTATCAAATAATTAATCAAGCTTGCGGTATTTTAGTAACTCATACATGGTGTTCACTCACTAAGCTGGTTTTAGGACCCCGATAATTCCATAATTAGAGCGAGAAGTTGGTTGCGCAAAAGAAGATTTAGAAGAAAGTCTGGTATCACAGTTGTGAGTGTTTTTAACCAAGGAGTGAAAAAGTTAGAGAAAATGGAAGGAAGCAATTCTAACAGAAAAGCGGTCTACTGGAGCTTCTCCCTGACACAATAAAACTAACACTTTGCAAGCGTCGCAATATACCCTTTTCTTGTTAATTGGCTACATCTGTTAAATAGGACTTCATTTCCAACATGGCTGACAAAATCGGGCCCAGCTCCTTGTTAGATGCTGTGCGCAACTGGTTTACTACAATTAATAGTAATTTGCGTTCAAACTTTTCTTGTAATGTGGCCTGGTCTAAATTTGTACTGGCCTTCTAACGGATGACTGATAAATTATTTGCCGTCTGAGCCGAGGCGCATGCGTACAGACTTAATATCATTGTTCTAGATCGGCAAGACATTTAATCAAACCTGAATTAAGCTTTACTTCAGAAAAGGGCAAATCGGCTAGCTTACCTACAGGCTAGGTCGTCCACCGCCAAAAATCCTCATTTAGATGGGTCCGTAAAGATACCGTGCCCTGCAACACTACCACCTGTGTGGGACCCTAGAATTAATTACGAAGAGGGCACTCGATTAGTACAATTCTTTCAATCAACATCTAACGTGTCAACAGAAAAGCGGTCTACTCGAGCTTTCCGCTGACAAAATAAAACTAACACTTTATAGCAAGTGTCGCAAACCCTTTTCCTGTTAATTAGCTATAATTGTTTATGAAATTTATACATGAAAACCGAGGTAGCGTATTCTCACAAGTCAAAGAATTTAACAACTCCTAGACTCATAAGTAGCAAGGGCTTGAGCGATGAGAGAAAGTGATTACGTGGATTATTTCTTTAAATAAGTTGGTCTCATATGTATTTCCCAAGCAATTACTGAGTATGTGAAAAATAGATGGATTAGTGGATAGCGTAAACCGATAAGGTTATGGGTATCGGAGTTTAGTCCTTTGTTCTTTCAACCTTGTTCATAATGTGAGCTTTAATAGCTTTCGAATTTTTATTGGAATCTAACATGATATCGAGCACAGTATTCTTAATTGCTACACCGCATACTCAATGGATCAAGGTTGCGGTCTAGGAAGATGGAACGAGTTCATAGTGTAAAAAGGATTTGCTTGGATATAAAAAGATCAATCACGTGAAAACGAGATTTTATTTCGGTTTGTTTCTTGTAAAGTATGCACTATATAGCGTAATGAGGAGCCAAATTGTTTTTGAGAACGTCATTTTATGCCTGCTAATATACTCAATTAATCGTTTATATACGTTAATCTTTCTAAATTTCTGTTGAAGATTGAGAGAAGGGATAATGGACGAGTTCGGGGTCGTTTCAAAGGTTCCTAGCAACTTAAAGGCTATCATGAACAACCATATAAAAATGAGCGAGTGAACACAATTTCAAAAGGTTTAGATATGAACCTCTTGAAATTGTACTAAAAGATTATATTTCTAAAATATCTAAACCTCTTGAAACTTTATTTTCAATTATCTTTAAAAAAAAACTTAAAAACCTTTAAGTAATTTCGGAAATTTAATTGGTATGCTGAAAGAACAATTGACTTTTTTGTCGTTTAGATTAGATTTAAGAGATTCCTTTCGCAATCGCTTAAAGACAAGTTCGAAAGTAAAAAATTACAGATTCTAAAATTGGTGGTAGTTTGAGGATGAAATATCATTTGCAAACTTGCAAAGTAAGCATCGAGTTCATTGGCAATAGACTAACAGTTTCAGAAGTTTCAGGACTATTGACAACAAGTTTAGAGGTTTAACTCCAGACAGTGTTTTCTGTTATTACACTGCTTAAAGTAGTCATCATAGTATATTTTTCACCTAACCTTATTAGGTGACTAATTCCAATTCTATAAAATGTCAAGTTTGAGCGGTAGTTGGTTATCTAGTGATATATATATCTTTTTAAAATTTGGCTGATCTAAAACCTTTGGTGATCCAAGGTTGTTTTTTTTTTTGTATTCTATGATGTTTCTTCGGCACTTTTCTAAAAGGGATATGGCTGTTAATGATCGTGGAAATTGTAGAATGAAAGCTATTGAGCAAACTTTTTGGTCAAGACAGATTACGAGAGTTTCTCTCCAATCAGCAGTTTTGACTTCATTATACAATGTATTCTGGTCAAACTTAGAGGAGTCCATTATCTTTAAGTAGATCGTGCTAAGAAAGAAAATGAATTGCTTATGATGAAAATTTTGAAGGTAGCCAGTTATTTGACGAGAAGCACGTTTTAAGAGGTCAATGTTTAAGTCACCATGCAAGTCTTGCACACAATCGCTCTAGCTCGGTCAAAACAAACGTCGTGGCCTCGATATGAGATTTCCACGTATACTTAAAAGCCTCACTCTTGGTTGACATATTTAGTATATCTTTTCGAAAAATACAGTTGTTATACAAATTCAAAGATACTAACATCTATAAAAAGTGCAAAAATAAGCAAAAAGTTCGCAGTCATGACTAAACATTTTTTTCTTTTGCTGTAAAAGACAACTGACTCGAAGTACAAAAATATTGTTCATTCATTATTGATCCTATCTCGAGTCCAGTTGCATTAGCACATTGCTTATCTCCGGTTTCGTTAGCGCCAGCTAAACTGATAAGGGCCTTTGAAATCCCCCCTCCCCCCATGTTCCCTGAAGGGGGACACCCGCCAAGTAAAAAGTTGCCCCAAGTCCCCCAGGAGAGGCTGACACTTCCAGACTGAATTGCCTTTGACACAGCCGAGCGGGGTTGAACTAGTTTCTTCGCAGCTGTTTTGTGTCATCATACAATGCTTCCCTATCTTTGTATGTTTGACCTCTCGATCCTAGGGCTCAGTTAAACACGTCACTCGTCCGCCAGGTCACCATGAATTGAAGAATAGGTTTCTATATGCTTTATAGCTTTCTTTAATCCATTTAGTACTGAAGCTGTTATAAGAAAACTGTGTTTATCAAAAAACTTCAGCATTCGATTGTAGTTTTACGTTAATATTTTTATGGTCAAACTTTAGAAAGGAAACAACGCTAACTCTCGAGGACCGGTATAGTAGAAAGAGTACCATACGCGAAAAGTAGGAGTGATTTCACTCTGTCTTAGCACACAACTGTTCCTATAGCAGTTTCGCTTTTAAGTGTACTTGAAAGTATACCTTTACATTTTCTCTGTATATGAAGTTGTAATCAAATAAGAAATAAATAGTTTCATAACCTTAGTGGACGAGGTAATTTGTAAAGCAAACAAGATGATATTTTAAGTGCCTGCTTAAACACTTCCTTCCTACATGATCCAAATTCTTTCAGATGAGTGGTTTTTCATGTTTTATTCAGCATAAAGTAGTTTCGTAACAAAGAATGAGAAACATATCTTACTTCAATTAATATTTCTCGAAACCAAACAAAAATGGCACGCGCAAACGATAGGTAGAAACTAAACCTTGTAGGGTAGCCGTAGGCGGAAATACTTGATTTTCTGCTTCGTTGATCCTTTTGCATAAGTTACTCTCGGTTATAAATCTAGTTGGAAAACACGGAGCGGTGCAAAAGACCTGAGAAGCTGAGTCATCTTACACAAATTAACTGAAAGGTGAGTAAAGTTGGAAAGACTTTGTAGATTTTTCTGGGCAGTTGAATGATTCACTCGCCCAACTATACTCCTTTATTTATCTCCCTGTTTAAGCTGAACAAAGCTTTTATCAACACTAATAACTTCCGTGTGTAAGTAGCTTCAGAAATTCATGTAACTAAAGCCAAACATCATCTACAAACAACCTGTTTTTTAAGGTTAAGTTGTTTATTTAATTTCTGAAAAGCAACAAAGTGTTCTTTGTAATTTCTGTTTGAGTTAGAGAATCGAACAACAATAGCTATACAACACCAACATTGGTGTTCAAGGATTTCGGGCTTCATAATAGAATCGTGTTCTTTACTTGATCTTTGTCTATATGAACATATTCTCCAAAAAACTAGTCACCAAAACCATCTTTACCATCACTGAACAAAAACTCGGTCGGCAACAAGAGGATAGTTTATACAAAAGCTGTTACTGAAATACAGAGAACTGTACTTAGTTTTACATAGCTAACAGGAAATAGATTATTTCTTCCTCTTTCCTCCATATATTCTGCCGGAAGCTACCTGTATTTACCCGTACGGGAGCGGAAACATATCCAGCTTTAACAGCATGTCGTACGTGCTTTTCTATTCGGTAACAAAACGCAACCCGTTCAGGGCCATCAATAAACCAAGATGTCGTTACGGTATAGAAACAATAACCACTTTTAAAAAAGTAGGGGGCCCGAAGATCGTTAATTGAACTAACCTATCAATTCCCTGCTTTGTACGATTAAAAAAAAGACAGAGTTCACCTCATTATAGAGCGCCACCATTTTGTGACTTCTTCTCCTGGAGAAAAACATATCGTCCCAATTTGTACAAATGGGTTTGAGCAGTACCTCTCGTTAGTTTATTGTTGAAACAAACCAATCTGCGCATGGAAAAAGATCATTTTTGTCAGACTTCAGAAACGTGTAAAAACTAAAGCGAAAATTGCTTTCTATATAGGAACATGTAATTTTAGTGTTCCTGCGAACTGAAAGCATTTCATAATATGTTACAATAAACGGGACCTTTTTTGTCTACAAATCATTTTTTCCAATAATCCGGGTTATCTTTGAAGAAACTTCACGAAAAGAAAAGTTAAGCACTTAAAACACTTTTGTATGGAAGTATAATCTTTTTTAACGAGCTGGGACAATTCTGACGTCTATTGAAATTTTTATTCAAAATCGGAGGTGGAATTTGTATTTGCTAGTTTTCGCTAAATGGCTTCTTGATAGAGACAAAATTTTTCGGATTCTCCTTTTTTTTCCTTCTTTCTGTAAGTCAGAAAATTTTTGATAGTATATGATAACAGTGTTTACTAGGAAGAAGCAAAACGTCGAGTGGATTAAGGTAATGACATCACTGTTCTAAAAGTAACAAGAGCAGTAACTACTAAAGAAACTGCAACAGCAACAGTAGAGTCAGTAACAGAAACTGATCATGAGTAATAACAAAAGAGTCAGTGATAGTAGTAAATGCAACAGTAACAAAGTCAGTGACAGTAACAGCAACTGATCATGAATAACAACAACAGAGTCAGTGATAGTAGTAAATGCAACAGTAATAAAGTCAGTGACAGTAACAGCAACTGACCATAAGTAACAACAACAGAGTCAGTGACAGTAACAGCAACTGATCATGAGTAACAACAAAAGAGTCAGTGACAGTAACAGCAACAGTAACAAAGTCAGTGACAGTAACAGCAACTGATCATGAGTAACAACAACAGAGTCAGTGACAGTAACAGCAACAGTAACAAAGTCAGTGACAGAAACAGCAACTGACCATGAATAACAACAACAGAGTCAGCGATAGTAGTAAATGCAACAGTAATAAAGTCAGTGACAGTAACAGCAACTGACCATGAGTAACAACAACAGAGTCAGTGACAGTAACAGCAACATTAACAAATTCAGTGACAGTAACAGCAACTGACCATGAATAACAACAAAAGAGTCGGTGATAGTAGTAAATGCAACAGTAACAAAGTCAGTGACAGTAACAGCAACTGACCATGAATAACAACAACAGAGTCA
>JAOBAT010115191.1:0-13755 GCA_026413305.1 Hydrozoanthus tunicans
ATAGATAGATAGATAGATAGATAGATAGATAGATAGATAGATAGATAGTTAGATAGATAGATAGATAGATAGATAGACAGATAGACAGATAGACAGTAGGAAATAGATGGTTTATTTCAAAATACATCGCAGCCCGAGGGCTGAATTAGGTAACTTTTACAAAATGTAAATTGTCTATAATGATCTATGATAATTACAATTGTTGGTAAATCTATGTTGAATACTATCAATAGTAAAAGATTAAAATTTGTAAAACTTCTCCATCTTTATACTGCAAAGCGAGAAACAATCTTATGAGAGGATGCGTTGAATTGCCGAGACATAGCAAGTCTATTATTTGACCTGTTGGTGTGAGCACGCGGCAAAAAAAAGGAACGATTGTTTCGAAAATTGTATCTAGCAGTAATTTTCTGTGGTAATAAACCATGTAGCTTGTTGTTGGGGTCGGTTACTATGGCGTCAAACAGTTTACTGCATAGCTGACTATAGTGTTTGGTTATTGGCGTTATTTCTAAAGCTTCGCAGGCTTTGTTGTAGCTCGTGTTCGGCAAAATTATGGATAATGCCCTTTTCTCGATACGTATGAGCTCATTTTCAAGGTACTGTGGAACGCGTTCTAAAAAGCTGGAAATCCGTGGTCTACTATAGATCGAACACACGAATGATAGCAAAGAACTAGGTCTGAAGGAAGTAGTCGAGCCAAATTCAGCTGTACAATAAAGTGTAGCATTTTTGCTTGCTTTCATTACTACTTCATTTACATAGGCGTTCCAAGAATAAGTTGTTGCTTATAGTTAGACCAAGCAACTTGGCACAGATAACCACTTCAATTTCATTACCATCGATGGACACTGTATCAAAGGCCTCAGGGTTCTTAACTCTTTGCACTAATCTGGATTTAGAACTACCCTGTTCTTACGGGATCACTCGATCAATCTGTCGGTGGTACCCTGGGCGCTGCGAGCATTTCCCTTTTGGATTACCTCTGAGGCGGTCGTATCGTCAACAAACATCCATAAAAATGGTGATTTGATACCTAGATCATTGATCATCAAAACAAATAAGCACGGGTCCAATTTGGTACCCTGTGGTACCGCGGAGAGAACTGGACCCCACTCGAAAAAGCAGCCCTTGGCTAACTTATTGCGTTGGAATCTATCGGAAAGGAAATCTATGGTAAAATTCACAATACTACGGGATATATCTAATTTGTATAGCTTAAGCTTAAGTTTGGTCAAAAATATCAAATGCTTTGGTATAGTCAAATGACATGGCTTTAACTGTCGCACCATTTCCGTCCGTCCCAAGGGACCACGCATGGAGCATGTTTATCAGGGCCATGGTGGTGGATCACTTTTGGATCGCCCCGTACTGGTTCAATGAACTACGTCCAGAACAGCTGGTTTAACAACATCCTCCACCCCGAATTCCTCTGTTACCTTTGAGACACAAGGTGTAAGTGAGATTAGCCTCAGGTCCTTTTTCAAGTTGAGCACGGACTTCTTCTTTGGAAGAGGGGAAACATCGGCCATCTTCCAGATGGTTGGCAACCACTGCTCTCGGCATGATGCATTGAGAATTTGCGTAATGGAAGGCCATAATATCCAAGTACTCCTTCAAAAACCAATTCGGCACGTTGTCTGGCCCGGACGCTTTGCTTTGATTGAGATTCGCCAAGACCTTCTCGACGCGTTATTCGTTGACACTTAAACATTTGGGCGTGTCCTCCAGGGAAATGCCACAAGAGGCTCGCGTTCGAGAAGCTCGAGAAATGCCGAGTTGATAGCACTGGCTTTGTCTGGTCCAGTGAGACTCGAAAAATGCTCAACGTTTATTAAGTTAATCAGGTCACCGTTTCTTGACTTGGCGCCACTTAGTTGCTTAACCTCGTGCAACCATTTCTTAGGGTTTTAGCCCTTTAGCTGTTGAGTCTTTGAATATAGTCTTTGAATATTAATAGCGGGCTCAACACGCTTTCCAGTTCAAAAATCTCCCATTGATGCTTTAGAGCTGGCCCGTAGGTCTCGCTTTGTTATGGTTTTCTTGGTGTTGTTGATGCGTTTCCCCTGTATCGGAGTCGCAACCACGACATTATGATAGGACATGTACAACACAAATGGCGCAGAAGACTGTGGCTGAGGGGAGTATTCATGCATTCTCGTCAGTATGAGATCAAGGGTGGCATTCTTCCGAGTATACACTTTCGCGATTTGTTTGAATCGGAAGTGCCTCAACAGTCCACTGATATCCAAGCGATTAAAATCACCTGTTGCCTGGATTCCACAGTTAGGATACTTTGATTCCGCCAGAGAGAGAGATTGAAATAGGTGCTCCCGAGTTGATCATTCGTCCGACTTTGGTGGATGGTAAATTACTGCAGCAATAATGCAGGAGAACCCTCGGGGAAGACGTTATTTTATATCCCTTTCCAAGATGATTCCAAAACTGAAGACCATAATCCCCAAACCTAAAATTGACGTTTCTTTTAAGCGAAATGGGGTTGCGTAAACAATTATTTTCGCTTAAAGCCCGTCAAGCTCATAATGCAACTTTGTTAATCTGTCCCTCTTTTCGTATTGTGTTGTAATAGTATATACGCTACACATTGTGTTTGTCAAAGTTTATTTTCGGCTGTGTGTGCTAGACTTTGCCAACATTATTAATTCAGATCGATTGGATTACCGTAAATGCTCATTACTCAGGTAGCCCGAGTCTAGGTTATCAATTCAGTCTATTGACGTTGTCGAAAAAGTGTAAGTCTGCTATACATGACGATCTGTGGGGAAAAAGACATGTGACTCAATAATTGATTCCTGGAGAAATGAAAATGATTATCTATCGTCTGAATTGAATTTTTAAATTTTACAGCTAGTAACTAGTCGGTGAAACTTTGAAATCTGATGTAACCTCAGTTTACATTTAATTTGATTAGAGCCCGGGGGGGGGGGGGTACTCCCTATATTTGAATGGTAGGTATGACCGTCGTATATTTTAGGGGTTAAAATTTTTTAGGGGTTGTAAAAAGAACTCCGGTGTTAAACCAAGAGCCTTGTATTTTTTAGGAACGCAAAACTAATGGACTGCTTGCAGTCCTGTGTTTTAACAAACGTGCATACTGATAAAAAGTCCTTTGGCAAACGTTCTACTATGCGCGTGCCTTTAATTTTGCTTTCAATTGGTCTTTTTTAGGGTAATTTTGAAACCGAAGGTCTTTTTTAGGGTAGACAATTTTTATCCCTAGGTATTTTTAGGGTACTTTGGGTACTTTTCCGACGGTCATCCCTACCCTTTTAATCCCGAAGTACCCCCCACCCCCGGGATTTGAGCCACTGTTTTGTAAGAAAACTAAAAATTCGAAAATCTTAGAGTAAATATAGCTTCAAAAACACTGAACTGATTAGACAAAACAAAATAACGAATTGATCAATGCCAGAGAAAGCGTTGAAAATGTCGGCATTCTCATCGAAGGGTTTTTGTCTCTTAAACTCAGTTTTATGGTGTTCAAACAACAACTAAATACTACCGTAAGAATTAGATGATTACGACGAGTATAAGCTTGTCGATGTAACTGTTTCTGCAGCAGATCTAGGTGAAGTTTGTTTTTGAAGAAAAGAAAAGATGAACACAATTTCTAAATCTAAGAAATTCTTTGTCGACTAAACTAAAATAAGCCACTAAAAAGTAAACTTAACTTGGGGATATTTAATTATCTTTGCCCTCGCCAAACAAGAGCCTTCTAGATCTTGAACTTGTATCTATGAATTAAGTTCATGTCATGACACTACAAAGTAACCCGAGTAAATGCCTTTAGGCGTCTCGTTAAATTCATATCGATTGGATTAAATAAGTATTCTTTACACGGTAGGACAAATCGCTAAGCTTTTTTATAACTTTACTTACTTTTTGGCCTTCTCCAATTTGTGCGATGCTGTCAAATTGAGAGTCACAATTTAGTCGTTAAAACTATTGTTGACGTTTGAAGGGGGTCCTGAAGGGAGGTTCCAAATCCCAGTTCCCAGCCTAATTTTGATCCAATTCCCAATTCCCAGATCCTTAATCCCGTTCGCAATGGTTACGGAATGATGTTTATTACGACTATAACCAGTTGAAAGACAGATTGATAATGTTTCCACTTAAAATAACTCAAGAGCATAGTAGTTAAATACAAATTAAATAAATATCTAATTAATACAGCTGTATATGTACAATTTTAAAAACTTTAAAAGACTATTAGAGAATATAATATCTATTAACAAAGCGAACAGCTACATTCTCTAAGAAAATTTGATAGATTGAGTTTTCCGATGGCTTTCTTAAATGCCGGTAAAGATGGTGCAGCCCTGATTTCTATTGGGAGCTCAGCCCACAATACAGGTCCCAAGTATCTTACCGAATAATTTCCATAGTTTACTGTGTTGATCAATGGAATCGAAAATTCCTTGATACGAAGGTTGTATGAACACAGATTTTTGGAAAATAAATCACAAATATAGGCTGGACTTATGTTATGTTTGACTTTGAACATCAGTGTTGATATGTCCTGTAAATCTACGATTCATTAAAGTTGGTAAATTAGCTAAGCTTAAAAGCTGATCACAAGTTGAGTTCCAACCACGGTATACAGCCCTTAAGGCCCGTTCTTGTACACGCTCAAGTTTACGAGTATCACTACTCTTGCAAAATGCCGTACACTACTACAATATGTCAGATGTGGTAAAATTGCTGCTTTGAACAATTCTAATTTTGCTTTAGTTGGTATAAGGTTACGTAATCTCATTATCATCCCTCTTTTCTGACTAGACTTTTTACATATCTCCCTTAAATGACTGGCAAAGGTAAGACTACAGTCAAAACTTACTTTTGCCAATCATATAAGTGAAATATGTAAAAAGTTTAAAACCTACTAGTTTATTGCGTAAAACAATAAGGATCTTAAAAGGATGTTGGTAAAAATCAATAAAATTAAAATATTTTTGTAAGAGGCTGCAAGAAATATTTGTCAAACGAAACATAAAAGTTAAGACTACCATCTAAGAATAACCTTTTCTTCTGTTTGTTTTCAGACCGACTCCAACCACCAAGATCACTAGCAGAAGAACGACTACTGCACCCGCTCCTACTATTAGGGCGAGTTCTGAAGTGTCGAGCAGCTTTGACTCGGGTTGTGGTTGATTGTCATGGCCTTGCTTTCTAGTCTCTACAACGACAATCAAAAATGGTTTTAGGTGAAACAAACAAATAGGTCAGTTCATGATAGATGCATGTTTCCAGGCAGTATTTGGTTAGGATGGGTTGGTAAAATTGAGATATCAAGCTGTAATCAAACTGTAATCACTGCTGTCATCATGATCTTATTGCCAATATTGTTATAGCCAAAACCGCCATTTTTACATTCGTTAAACTACTGACAAGAGGAGTTCAACTCTGAAATAAAGGGAACAAAATGCTGTCTCTAAACCACCTTATATTCTATATGGTCAAGACGTTTTCTTAGAAGCAAACGGCTTGCATGCTTTTTTTAAAGAGTTTTAAATTCATAAGTTCCAAAAATCTGCAAATAGGAAAAAACAATAATTTGGTAAGCATGATTGTATCGTTGTTGGCATGAACGGACAAGGACTGTTAACACTAGTTCCGACCTTTAATTTGCTTGTGAACTGAAACGACTGCTGTGATTAACTTCTGCATTAAAGAAAACTAAAAAAAGAAGAATTACCGATCAGTTCGAGGCTGATAACTGCCGAGCTTGTGCCAAGGAAGTTAGCTGCACAACAAGTTATGGAGCTGAGGTTGGCATATTCGGTTCCAGGTGTAACGGTTATGTAACTTCTCGCTATAGATTTAGAGACCACTTCGTATTCGCTGTGGTTAATGCCCTCCCAATACATCTTAGCAAGTGGTAGACTGTCAGACTCGCACGATAAAGTCGTGGGATGGCCACTCCACAACTTAACAGTAGGCATGATCGCTTTAATCCGAGGTTTGTCTGTAACAGCAATCAGTTGTAGTATTGAAAACTCTATTTAAAACACTTAAAGTTTAAAAGATAACTGAAATAAAAAAGACTAAATAGGTTATACAAGTGCTAGTGAAATCAAGTATACGTATATTCTTTTCCGGATAAGTTCTAAAAAAGTGCAGACGACAAAGGTAGTAGAGTTGGTTCTTTTGACGAAATATCACGCCTTTCAGGTTATATAAAGACACAGCTGTCAAGTTATATAAAGACACGGCTGTCAGATTATATACACACACGGCTGCCATGCAGATTATAAACAGACACGGCTGTCAGGTTATATGCATAAACGGCTGTCAGGTTATATAAAGACACGGCTGTCAGGTTATATACAGAAACGGCTGTCAGGTTATATACAGAAACGGCTGTCAGGTTATATACAGAAACGGCTGTCAGGTTATATACAGAAACGGCTATCAGGTTGTATACAGAAACGGCTGTCAGGATATATGCAGAAACGGCTGTCAGAATATATACACACACGGCTGTCAGGTTATATAAAGATACGACTGTCAGATTATATGCAGACACGGCTGTCAGGTTGAATACAGCCACGGCTATCAGGTTCTTTGCAGACACGGCTGTCAGGTTGAATACAGCCACGGCTATCAGGTTATATGCAGACACGGCTGTCAGGTTATATACAGGCACGGCTGTCAGGTTATATAAAGACACTGCTGTCGGGTTATATCCAGGCACGGCTAGCAGGTTACAACAAGCACGGCTGTCAGGTTATAACAAGCACGGCTGTCAAGTTATAACAGGCACGGCTGTCAGGTTATTAACAGACACGGCTCTCAGGCTATATACAGGCACGGCTAGCAGGTTATATACAGATACGGCTGTTAAGTTATATACAGACACGACTGTGAGGTTATATTCAGACACGCCTGTCAATTTATATACAGACACGGCTGGTAGGTTATATATACGACACGGCTGTCACATTATATACACACACACAGCTGTCAGATTATATACAAGCACGGCTGTCAGGTTGTACACACACACGACTGTTAGGTTGTATTCAGACACAACTGTCAGGTTGTAAACAGGCACGACTGTCAGGTTGTTTACAGAAACGAATGCAAGGTTGTTTACAGGCACAACCGTCAGGTTATAAACAGACACGTCAGGCTATAAAAAGACACGACTGTCAGGTTCTGTAGAGACACAACTGTCAAGTTGTATACAGACACGAAAGTCAAGTTCTTTACAGACAAGAATATCACGTTGTTTACAGACACAATTTTCAGGTTGTTTATAGGTACGGATATTAAGTTGTTTACAGGTCAGTAAAACGGAAACGACTGTCAGGTTTTATACAGGCACAAATGTCAGGTTGTTTACAGGCACGACTGTCAGGTTATAAGCAGACACGGCTGGTTGGTTACATGCAGGCACGTCTATTAGGTTGTTTACAGGCATGACTGTCAGGTTGCATAGAGACACGACTCTCAGGTTGTATACAAACTCGACTGTCAGGTTGTTTACAGGCTTTACTTTCAGGTTGTATACAGACACAAATGTTGGATTATTTACAGACACAACTGTCATGTTATCTCTGTACGGCTGTTAAGATATTTACAGGCACGACTGTCAGGTTTTTGATAGACACGAATGACAGGTTGTATACAGGCGCGACTGTTAGACTGTTTACAGACACAACTGTCAAGTTGTTTATAGGCACGACTGTCAGGTTATAAACAGGCACGACTTTGAAGTTGATTACAGACACGACTGTCAAGTTGCTTACAGGCACGACTGTCAGGTTATATACAGACACGACTTATGGGTTGTTTAAAGACACAACGGTCAGGTTGTTTACAGGCACGGCTGTTAGTTTGTTTACAGACACAACTGTTAGGTTGTTTATAGACTGTGAAAGGAGGCAGCGTGGCTCAGTGGTTAGGGTGCCGGATTTGCATGCAGTTGTCCCGGATTCAAACCCACTCTGACCACTGACAGGATTTGGCTTCGGTGATCCCAGAGCCAAATCCACCACGCTTGTAAATAGCAAACTGGTCTGCCTCCAATCAGTTGGGGTTCTTAACTGTTGTCGTGTTTGTACTTGTAACATTTCCACTTAAAAGCTTAAATGATGAATAGCCAACGTTACTTTACATAGTTACCATGTTGTTCATTCACTAAGTGACCTGGCCTTCCACGCGCCCGTGATAAACTGGGGTACTCTAACCCAGTCCTAAGCGTTGTATACTACATTCCCCCACGCTAAACTTAGATATGTGCGTTGGGCTGTTGGGCTACGAAATCTAACAAAACGGATGACCCAACGACTATAAACACAACAAATGTTGTTCCGCGAGAGTTCAGACTCTATACTGTCATAGCTGCTACTGTTGTTTGTTGCCTAAATCACATCCTGGATATTTCTTCCCTAGATATGTTGCCGCATCTTTACGTTGTCTATCTCTTCTTCTAACTTGGTCCTCTCTGATTTGGTTTGGTCTGCTGCTCTCTGTCTCTTCGCCTTCCGTATCCCTCAGGATTGTGGTGTCTGGGTGGCTTCCGTAGAGCCATTCCCCGTTCTCATCCTCCAGACGGTACGGTACTTTCTTAAAATGTGCTGAGGATCGGGTGATACAACTTCTATCTTCTCGCTGCGCTACAACCTGCGAGCCCTTCCGGTACTTAACCTCTAACGGCCAGCTCTCATACGGTGGTGTTCCTTTGTTGGTTTCTTCTCTCCGAACTAGGACCGAGTCTCCCGGCTGTTTACCCGAGGTCTTCACTTGTCTTTTGCCATCTGCGTAACTCTTCAGCTTCATCTTGTGGTAAAGTTCTTCGAAGTCCAATTCTCGTGGGATCTTACTTGTTGGGAGTCTGGTGCGGAACTTGCGGTTTGGGAACACGATGTCTGCTGGCGCTGTCTTGGTGGTGCAATGCGGCGTGGCTCGGTATGTCCGAAGGAAGCGGTAGACCTCTTGTTTAAAGCTGGCTCCTGTCAACCGAGAAATCTGGTATAACTTCTTGAGTATTCTCATGAACTGCTCCGCTTCTCCATTAGCCTGTTGGTTCACCGGAGTTTTGCGCTGATGTCGAAAGCCAAGGTACCTGCTGAAGTCACTAAATTCGCTTCCGTTGAAGGGTGGTCCATTATCGCTGCCCAACACTAGAGGTATTCCGAGCGACGCAAACATTCTGTCGAGCTTGGGTACGACTACCCTAGCACTTGTGCCTGTTACAAACTCTACCTCGGCCCATCTGGATTGCTTGCATACAACTACCAGGAGGTATTCTCCCGTGTGTATTGGACCCCAGAAGTCCGCTGCTACCTCTTGCCAGGCTTCCGCGGGTAAACGGGACATGCGCAAAGGTTCCTTTTCCTGTGAAACCGTTAATACTTGGCATGGGTGACAGTGCTGTATATGCTCCTCCACCATTCTATCTAATCCCGGGAACCACAGTCTCGAGCGTAGGTACCCCTTTGTCTTGATAATGCCCTGATGTCCTGCAGCATGTGCTAGCTGAACAACCTTTTCTCTGAGCGACCTTGGTACCACTATTCTAGCTCCTCTCACCACTAGCCCTCCTACGACTGCTAGTTCAGTGAAGACCGGGTCGTATGATGCTCCTTTCTTCTTCTCTTCTACTTTGAAGTAGCCCCGTGTTATGGCCTCTTTCAGCTCCGACAGTTCGGGGTCTGTTTGGGTCTGCTCTTGTAGCTCTTGCATTGTTGCTGCCTCTGGTACTGACTCTCGCAGAACCGCCATGATGTCTCTTTCGAATCCTTCTTGCGGCTCTTTGAGTTCACCTTCCGTCTCCGGCGGACTGCGTTCGTGTTCTGCTGCACGGGTTGATTCTGGGTGCCTCGAGTTATAGTCCGCTTCGTTATTCTTCATTCCCGCGTTCTTTCCTGGTACATAGTTCAAATGAAAGTTGAACCCTTGCAACCTGATACTCATTCTTTCCACCCGTAGCGGGGCTGATGCCCGGTGATCAGTGAGCAGTGGTACCAGCGGCTTATGGTCTGTGTCCACCGCAAGTGCATCTCGTAGGCCGTACAGGTATATCTGATTTGTTGGTATACCCGGCCCATTCTACTGCTCTGGCTTCTTTCTCTAACTGCGAGTATCGTTGTTCCACCTCTGTAAGGGCTCTGGAACGGTATGTTACCGGCTTCCATCTTCTCACCTGTGGGTCGTATTGCTTCAGGGTGACAGCTATTCCGTTGGGTCCGGCATCTGTTTCAAGCTGAGTCTTTCTCTGCGGGTCGAAGTAAGCCTTTACTGTTTCTTCTAACAGTAAGGCCTTGACTCTTTCAAGCGACCGCTGGCATTCGGCTGTCCACCAGAACTCTGCCTGTTTCTTTATAAGAGCTCGAAGTGGTGCTGTTGCCTGCGCAAACCCTTCCATGAAGTCGGCGTTTGCTGCCGCAAAGAACAAGAAGGAGAATACCTCCGCTGCTGATTCTGGGGGCCCAGCCTCCTGTAAGGCTGCAACTTTCTCTGAGTCTGGTGCAATACCCTCGCTTGTGAACACCTTTCCAAAGAACTTGACTGCTGTCAGATTGAATTTGCTTTTCCTTGAGCTGAGAGTAAGGCCGTTATCTCTCCACAGTTGCAATACGTTTCTTAGCGATATGTTATGTTCCTCTTGACTTCTTCCGAAGATAAGAATGTCGTCATAGATACTTATGGCGTTTGGTTCCTGGGCAACCACTTTCCGGACCTCCTCGTTCAATATCTCTGCTGCGCTGTTGACACCGAAGTGTCACCTCTTAAAGCGCTTGAGCCCCCTGGGTGTGTAAAAAGTTGTTAGCTTTCTGCTTTCCTCCGCAAGCTGCAGCTGCATGCACCCGTCATTCATGTCTAGATGCGAGAAGAATTTTGCACCGTTCAGCCTCGTTTCTAATTCCCTCAGTGTCGGAATCACGTGTCTCGTCCGCTTGATGCATTGGTTGGCGTCTGTCATGTCAAGGCTGGCCCTGATGCTTTCTCCGTCCTTTTTAGGGGTAATAACTACATTGCTGCACCATACTGTTGGCTCGTTTCCTACGTCCTCAATTATATCCATTTCTTCCCATTTGTCCAACAGCTTGCCGAACTTGTCTTTTAATGGCATTGACTCCTTTCAGCTTGCCAATGCCCGTGAATACGTCCTTATATTCTTCCACTAGCTTAGTGACTGGTTTCTGGTTTTCTCCTTGCACTTGAGGGTTGGTTATGGTTGTTTCTTCTAAATGGTATTCTATCAGGCCCATGTTCTCTGCTGCCTGTCTACTTAGTAATGCGACATTTCCTTGGCCTCGAACCACGTACACTGTTTCTTGAACTGCTTTGTCTCCTTTTCTGAGCCTTGCTTTGAACTTCCCTACTAACGGTAGTATTGGGCCTTTTCCTTCTCCTGAGTACCCTCTCACTTTGACTTTGGTTGCTTCTAATGGGCTGTTTCTCATCCCCTTGTAATGTTTCTCTGTGATGACTGTGACATCCGCCTGTGTGTCTACGTGTAGAGTGACTGTATTGCCATTAATTTGTAGATCTACTATTGGGTTGTTTAACTTCTTCTTCGGTGTAATGAATCCCCTCGACCTGGTCTGACTCCACCTGACTGACTCGCTGGTCGCCTCGGCGGCCTGTGGTACCACAAACTCTTGCGAAGTGGTTCAGTCCTCCACATCTAAGGCACCGTTTTCCGTTGGCCGGGCAGGGCTTTGCCCGGGAATGTGCTTCATTGCCACACTTTGGGCATGTTCGCTCACTCTGGAGCCGTCCTCGTTCCTTATTTCTTGAACTGTACCGTCCTGGTTTGGTAATTTTCCTTATCTCTGTGGCTCTTCTTTGATGCTATTTGCTTCTGCACTTATCATAGCATTACCTTCTTTCGCAATCTCATAGGATTTAGCTAGCTCTCTTACTTGTTTGAGATCCCCGCCTTTACGGATAATTTCGTTTCTAAGCTCTCTATTGTGAGTTTTTACTATGGTAAGCATAATAATAACTTGATCTAATGTTATTGGAAAGTCACAGTGGCGCCCTTGTTCTCTGCATTTTGCTTCAAATTCTGAGAAATGCACCTCTGCCGGCCACTCTGTGCTAAACAGCTTGTATAGCTCTTTGGTGTTATTACTACTTGCTTTAAAGTACTTGTCGAGTTCTTGCAAGTGCGAGTTATAATCCGTGCCCGGTTCTTCCGGTTTCAATGTTCTTTTGTAGTTCCTCTCCCCAAACTAAAAGCAAGAGATCTAATTTATCAGGGTTTTTCACGTCCATCACCGCTCTCTCAAATCGGGCCTCCTACAGCCTCCATATCTTCTCACGCTCGCCCGGTTCGCCACTAAAACTGAGCGCTCCCACACTGGCTCTAACACTCGTGAGTATTGCAGACTTGTAACTCCCCTTATTTGCTGTTTGATTTTTGTCTAGCACTGTTATCCTCGTCGCCAGTTTAATGATAAATAGCCAACGTTACTTTACATAGTCGCCATGTTGTTCGTTCACTAAGTGACCAGGCCTGCGACGCGCCCGTGATAAACTGGGGTACTCCGACCAAGTCCTAAGCGTTATATATTTCAAAAGCCCTTATGGGATGTGGAAATTTAAGTATGTATGAATGTATGTATGTATGTATGTATGTATGTACAGACACGACTGTCAGGTTATAAACAGACATGCCTGTTAGGTTGTTTACAGGCACGGCTGTTAGGTTGTTTACAGGCACGACTGTTAGGTTGTACACAGACACGACTGTCAAGTTATAAGCAGATATGGCTGGTAAGTTATAATTGCAGGCACGACTGTTAGGTTGTTTACAGGCATGACTGTTAGGTTGTTCACAGATACAACTGTCAGGTTGTTTACAGACCCGGCTGTTAGGTTGTTTACAGGCATGACTGTTAGGTTGTTCACAGATATAACTGTCAGGTTGTTTACAGACCCGGCTGTTAGGTTGTTTACAGGCATGACTGTTAGGTTGTTCACAGATACAACTGTCAGGTTGTTTACAGGCCCAGCTGTTAGGTTGTTTACAGCCGCAACTGTAAGGTTGTTTACAAAAACGACTGTGAAGTTATATACAGACACGACTTTCGGTTGTTAAAGGCACGACTGTCAATTTATAAACAGACATGGCTGTTAGATTGTTTACGGACACAACTGTCAGGTTGTTCACAGGAACGGCTGTTAGGTTTTTACAGGCACGACTGTCAGGTTGTAAACAAACACCACTGTTACGTTGAATACAGACACAACTGTCAGGTTGTATACAGACACGACTGTCGGGTTCTTTACAGGCACAACCGTTAGGTTGTTTACAGACACGACTTTCAGGTTGTTACAGGCACGACTGTCAAGTTATAAACAGAGACGACTGTTAGGTTGTATTCAGACACGACTGTCAGGTTATGTAGAGGCACAACTGTCAGGTTGTATAAGACACGACTGTCAGGTTGTTTACAGACACGGCTGTTAGGCTGTTTACAGACACGACAGTCAGGTTATATACAGACACAACTGTCAGCTTGTTAACAGACACGGCTGGTAGGTTAAATGCAGGCACGACTGTTAGGTTCTTTACAGGCACGATGGTTAGGTTGTATTGAGACACAACTGTCAGCTTGTTTGCAGACACGACTGGTAGGTTTTTTGCAGGCACGACTGTCAAGTTATAAACAGAGACGACTGTTAGGTTGTTTGCAGCCACGATGGTTAGGTTGTATTGAGACACAACTGTCAGCTTGTTTGCAGACACGACTGGTAGGTTTTTTGCAGGCACGA
>JAOBAT010115202.1:0-14059 GCA_026413305.1 Hydrozoanthus tunicans
CGTTATGCGTGGAGGAAAGCAATGCAGATGAGAGACGGTTGGATATACTCACCAGAATTTTTGGTGACCCCGTTCTAAACTAGAAAGGTTTACGAAACTAAGTAATCGCAATCCTTTTTCGGTCCTAAACTAATCACAGAAAAACAATTAAATTGCTATATTCTATTACAGGACATAAATTGTTGCAGTATGACAGTAATGAACAATCTATAGATTTCACTACCTGTTTCAAACAAAAATTTCTAAATTATTTACCCGGTTCCTGAAAAGATGGTCTGAAAACCATATGTACCATATCAAAATAGTCCATAATTATGTGGGAATACCCCTTCCCAACCCCCTTCCAATTCCCTGGATTCATCGATCATAATTGATTTAAACCTCATTTCTATTTTTTTTCCTGGTGTTGGTTTCATTTTCTCTAATGTGATTTTTTTTTCAAGTGGGTAAAAATGGTTGGCTTTCAATTTTTAGTATGACAATGGCAAATTTACTCACCATTTTAGGCAATATAGAAACGCTTAGAGTGACTTAATTTTCAGGTGGGAGTGGGGGTGGAAATCTAGGTTACACATTCCTAGCTAGCTAGCTGTTAGCATTAATTTGGAAGTACTGTATGCAATTGGTTCAGCTGATGGAATCGAAGCTACAAACTCCTAAGGGAATCTGGGGAAAATTTATAAAACAGGACTTCTTAAAATGCAGTTTTCTGCCTTTCCTGGGCCAGAGTTGGTTAAGCCAGATAGTTTCTAAAGGAGCTAAAAAGTGTTCACAAAAAATGAACTTTTTAACCTATAATTTGCCACTCATAATTTAAAGTCCTAACGCCATCCAAGTCCCATTCATCACAGTACAATCTATAATTTCCAAACTTAAGAAATATTTATCTGCTGAGTGAACTACTCAAACAACTGCACATTGAAATAAAACCCTTAAGCTTGCTGTTACAAAGAAAAAGGGTAGAAGTATGAAATCACCTTTCATGCAACCTGGAAATCTTTCCCCTAACAATCGTTCCATCTCAGCAATGGACATCCATTTGCCAAGCTTTCCAACAACCCCTTCCTTTGTATCAGGAACTGCTACACTCTTATACTCAGTACAAATAAAGGTCTTGGATTCGACACGAGCAACATCTCGCGGGTCAGTTCGAACAAGGTAGCTGAAAACAAGAAAATAATCAAACTTAGGTCATACCTATTTATAGATTTGCTGTAAAATATAGGTTTTCAGTCAAAACACCTGGAACAAGAGCCCTGGACAACATTTTTAAAAAATTTTACTTCATAGAGCTTTCAAAGTCTTAGTATAGTAAACACACATTGTTTCTCAAAGTCAGGGCTCATTTGAGAGCAATAATTTATTTTTATTCAAGTAGCAGTGATTAATCAGTCATTTACAGGATCCAAATCAACAAATATGCGATTCAATAAAAGCTACAGATTTTAATTAATTTTATAATTAGCCTTAAAATACAAGGCTGGCAACTTTAATTTGTTCTTGTTAAATTTATACACATTAACATCTTTGGATTGGTGTTGAAATTAATTGATCAATACAACAATAATTATTTAGCGATATAATTCCCTCTCAATCATATATTCCCTCTCAGCCCAGTTGTTAAGGGGCTAGTCTTTCGTGCGAGAGGCCCAGGTTCGACTCCCCCGGCCCACTGCCCCACTGGTCTTAAAATAACTGAGGAGAAGGTGCTATCTTTGCTTTAACATCTGTTAATGGTTAGACCTTTGCGTCTTCTCAGGTAAGGATGTCAAACCTCCAATAATTAGGTTGTAAAACCTGTTGGCCGGGTTCTCCTAAAAACCCAAGGATAAAGAAGCTAAATAAATACAAAATATTTAAACATATGAGCCGCAGCCCTACACTCTCATTCTTTGGATGCATCTAGTAACATCACAGTCTTAACTAAACAGTTACTAGGCACCACTTTAACTAAAATTAATCACTTTATCCTGGAAAACTAACCAGTTTTCGTGTTTCTTAAGTGGCACAGCAATTCCCTCACCAATCACTTGCTTAACAAGGGCCTTGAACTCCTCGTTAGAGCCATCACAAATGTAAATATGAGCTGGCATACATATACTGGCCTTCTCAAAAACATAATTCCGGACTTTCTCGGGTAGAGCCTCAACCATACCCTTTTCAACTGTGCATCCAGGTGGAAGTCTTGAAGCCATTCTGTATGTATTGTTTTTTGCACAGATTGTTTCGAGACCAAATTTTCACTGAACCTAAAACACATTCAATTTGAAAAAATATGTAACCACCCGGCATCAAATTTCTTTCAAACTAATTGTATTTCACTTCTATCGTTTATGTCATCACTACAACAACAAACATCACTATTATAAGAAATTGTGATAATCTAAATCTCAGTTCAGTGAGCATCATGTTAATTATATTGATCGCATATAAATTTAATCAATACATATCATTTTCTTCCCTTATGAAAGGTTAAACACAATTACATACCTTTAAATATTCTTCCACTACTTAATGAAAAAAAGTAAATTTTTTATTGAAGTGTCTTTTTAGGCATCCAAGTAACAAACTTGTGTGAATGCTCTTCATAACAGGCCTTATGCTGGTTTACGTCAAACACCCCTAAGCCTCACGATTGAACCACGAAAGTGTGAATAATTTCATAAATCAAAATCCCAAAGCATCCACATGTACAAATGAAAAGAATTTCTTCGTGAACACGAATTGCACAAGGGAAATGCCGATTTCTTGAATAAGAGGCTTAACCTTGGTGGTGAAATTGACTAGTTTTAAGTAAACAATCATTTGTAAGGCTTATTGGGGGGAGGGGGATGGTCATTAGAAAGTTTTCACAACCCCCTCAAAAAACTCTAAAAGATAATAGAGTCTAACAAATGTGAGGGTGGCAGCTTACTAGATACCAATTAAAACTGAGGAATTTTCTAATTTCAGTGAACAAAAAACATTTCAGACACACTGATGAAACAGATACCAGACGCTCATATTTGACCCCTTTAAAGATACAAGCTAAGGATTATCTTTGCCCATTGCCAAATGTTGCCCCCCCCCCCTCCCCCCCCCGCCTCTACAAAAAATGTTGCCAACAGCCCATGCAAAGAAGCGACAGTTACAATTAGTAGCACTCCCCTTCACAGTTCAATATTAAAAAAATAATGTTGCCAACAGCCCATGCAAAGAAGCGACAGTTACAATTAGTAGCACTCCCCTTCACAGTTCAATATTAGGGATCCTTTGTAAGTTGTGTTAAAAGAAACAGAACAGTGTATGTACAGATCTAGCCTAGTCATGTATCTTGACTATAAAAACATACCATAAGGCCAAATAAAAAAAAATTACTTGTTTAGCGTCATCGCCCGACCTGGAAAATGCACCCAACCTCAATTTTTTGTTTTTCTTTGTTTAATGTAAAAAAGAGTAAACATGCACACGCACGCGATCCACATCTTCATCCCCATACATTTGCACGACACTTCTTGCTCATCCATTCACAGAAACAGGTGGAGCAAAGTCGGCAGTTGGTCTTGATTTTGTTGTTTTAGTACGGTGAGCGATAGGATTACTGCATTATATCGTGCAAACTGTCTACTTTAGGAACTATACTAAAACTCTGCATTAAAAAAACGCCCTCCCGACCAGGAAAATTTAAGATGAGTGGACACTAAACAAGTATTTTTTTTGTTTTGCCTAACAATGAAATTTGAAGCCAATATTACATTGAGCTATTCCTTTGAAATGGATGTGATTAACTCAATTATGGGCCCCATCTTTTACAATTATGTACGCATGACACTATGCACGATCAAAGTTGTTGACAGGCCTCGAGTCCGTTACGTATTAATTAACATGATATATATACCCATGCTGCCAACTGCCATGTTTTTAAGAAACAGAATTACCATTTTAGTTTTACTTTAAAACTTACACGTTAGTTGAAAAACATGGGTTTTGTTTGCAGAATATCAAATTTACTTTGGATGTGTTAACAGTGTACTCGCTGTAAGAACAAACAGGATGGAAACCGGAAAGGGAATTTTAATAAGAACTCATCCGTGACTCAAGGTGTGAAAACTACGAAGGAGTGTATAACTGCATGGGTACTAAATTATGAGAAAGCTGAAAATTTTCAACTTAATTATTCCTACAAAACAATATACGAGGAAATATGATTGGTTTCTAACGATTTTGTTACTTACGACTATATCTCTAACTCAGTTTGGTTCTTTCTGGATGTGAGCTAGAAGCACAAATTTGTTCCTTCAAAACATACACACAAAGCTCGTTTTATATGCATGCATTCTGAAAACGATATTTATACCTTTTGAAACACTGCATCGACAACAACGACAACTGGGCTTGATAGGACAGCAAAGGAACTGGGACAACTAAGAACACATTTAACTCAAAATTCATGATCAAATTTTGTTCGGTAATGATAGAATTTCATATAATAAACAAATTTTTAGATAAATTTATCGTCCTCTCAAAGCAAATTAGTATCGGCTATAAATGTAACTTAAACGTAATCCAAAAAACTACTTTTCATTTGAATTTTTTGCCAAATTATTCAAAGTAACATGTGCTTTGGTTATGTGTCAATTTGAAAACGAAAGGCAGACTATGTATGAGTGCATGAGGACTGAAGGATTATAAAATTCCTGTTTAATCTTTATGAAACCACTTTAAATATACTTACAAAATAAGAAGATGGACGGTACCTACAGCAAACCCTGACAGGCCAGTGCACTCAAACCAGCACTTGCAGCTAGAATTTACATCTGCACGATTCCTACAAGCCGACGTTCTTTATGCACGACGAGACGCTATCAAGCGCACGTTTCCCCAAAGCTCGTCCCCGCATGACGTCATTTACATCACGCACGGGCTGTTTACAGTGACACGCCGGTTAAAACTGCTCAAGTTTCCCTTCGGCAGGATTTGTTTCATCATCCAGCAAATCAATTTTTGGCTCTTAATTTGTGTTATTTGTTTCATCCCTCTATTTGAGAGTATAAATCGTGAAATGAACACTGCAACATACCCAGCGTACAAGCGTACTATTGCATGACAGTCCAGGTTTCGTCCAGAGTTCAAAAGCTGTACCATGTTTTCAAAAGGGTAGAAGGTAAAAGTGCAAAGAAAAATCTTCAGGATTAAACTTGCTTCTTATCCTGATTTTTTTATAGTTAATTTGACAATATGTATCTGAGGGAGAGGGGGAAGGGGGCATGTTCACCCGGACATTTGAACTTAGACCCTCTGAAACGCTATTAAAATGTACGAAACCTTATCAAATTTTGGGAGGCACAAAATCATCTCAGCTCCATAGCTTCATGTGGTTGCCAAGGATCTCATTTGCTGGGACAGCTTGTAGAAAATTGGCATCACTCGGTGATTTTCTAAAGCGGTTTTTTACATCGGGAGAGATATCAACAAGAATGTCAGACTACAAATGTGCTATATGTAATCACGTTAGTAAAAGGTACTGTGACAGTGGTTGATGAGCAAAAGCAAGTTGTGCACCAAGTGTTCTAAACAAGTCCTCAAGTTTCTGTCTGTTAAATGAAAGACACAGAGCCAACCCAAATGGCTACAAAGACAATTTTCATGATATTTTAAAATGTCTTCAACCTGTTTAAATTTTTTAAAGTACACAAAAAATCTTAAAAGTCAAGTGCAAAATATAGAAATTTTGCTTTCAGCAGTTTGCAAGCAATGCACAAACCATGAAGACATACACTTGCGAATGAAGGAAAAATTTTTATTTTAGCCTGCACAGCAAGTGCATTGGGATTGGATGATTGTGTGGAAAATGAAAAACTAAAAGAGATGAGGGTCTGATGAGGAGAGAAGGGAGGAAGATCTCAAACCTTCTCCACATCTTCTTTTGTACTCTAATAATCCCCCATCCCCCAAACCCCTCTTTTCGTAATACCCTTGGCAACTAAAGATGAGGGTAGGCAACGTCCACCAGATATCAGGAACTGCTCAAATCATATGTATAGGCCAAACCTTTTTCTTGGGGGGTGGCAAAAGGGTCTGTGGATTTAGCAACCAACAATAATCTCAGCAAATCCAATAACTGCAATGAATTCAGATTTTAGCATATGACATTATGGCTTTGATTGATAATTTTAGACCTACTAGGGACATCTCACTGACCCGATTGACAGATTTGGCACCGAAATTGTGAGAATTAGCAGACCCTTTATCCCTGCCCTCCCCCCCCCCCTTTTTTTTAAACAAGTGAGGGTTAACGTTGATGCTATGTAAAAACTAAAAAACTACAGAGAAAATATCTTACAAAAATTATGCTTCAAATATAATATATAATTAAGTACCAGTATGAGAAGAAAACAAAACAGATGACCAATTAGTGAAAAAATCTCTTATTCAAACAACTCATTCCTTTCAATCTTAAATCACATATGACAAAATAAAAAAATTTAGCAACAGTATTTCTAGATTTAATCAAGTTACTGTTTATTTTACATGGTAGTTGTCAATCAACACAACAGAGAACAAAGTTAACACACCTTCACGTGCAAAATTCAAAACTATGACAGAAGAACTATACTTATATTTGGTAAATTACTTGAACTATTCTTGAACTTCTTTGATAATAAAATCTAGTCCCTAAACGTTTTGCAAAGCAATTTTCTTTGCTTAAACTTTAAGAAGGGTTTTGAACACAAAAACATTCCAGCTAAAAAAATCTTCACTTATTAGTGTACTGTTTTCAGAACAATATTTTTTAAGTGTAAAAATATGATAAAAGTAATCATTTGTGTGATGGCTACTTAATTATTAAATAAGTTCACAGGAAATTCAATGTAACTGCACAGTTCCTTCCTTTTCAAGCAAACCACCTTAAGTCTACCAAAGGAAATTCATTGAGCTCTGCAATTAAAGTTTAAAAATCATTTTTTCGAAAGTCAAACTGATCACTAAGTTCTAGGCATGTCCAAAGCTAGGATTTTTTGCTGGCCAATGCGATGGACCAAGGAAAGGGACCAATTAAGCAGGTCCACAAGCATGTTCCCCCCTGGAAAATTTGAAAACAGGTTGTTTGAGACTGAATTAAAAAAAAGTAGATAAAAACAATTGAACTTCAAAAACAATTTAGAAAAACAAATAGTTGGTCAATAAAAGTTGACCTTTTGCAGCCTGTGAGAGGAGCAAGTACATGAGCCTCCCCTCCCTACGGGCCTGTGTTTCTCCTCAACTGCAGCCATCCAAAAACTTAAATTAAGAATAAATATCCACAGTCTATCATGAATATCAATGCATGTCTTTATATTGCTCAAACCAGGCTGCAGTGTTTAAAATCCCTATCAAGCTTTTTTTTTTTTTAAGTTGCAGATGAAAAGTAGAACCCTTTAATAATAGTAATTTTCTAAAACAAAACCTTTTCTTGTCGTTCCTGTTACATTTTTTAGGCTTGAAGCGTGCAACGATGACGTAACAAAAGGCATGAAGCAGAGACAATCTTTTTTATCTCAAAAAGATCAATTCTGGCTACAATAGCCACATTGCTTTAGCTTTAATCAATGAATTATTCCCTTGAAAATGTCTGAAATAAAAATTTTATGTTATTTTTAAACAGAAAATTAATGAAATTTTTTAAACAAAAACCACATAACTCACTGCTACTACCTCACAGGTTACCAGTCCCTGGCCTGCTTGGTCAAAATTTACATTTCAATCTTTTTTGATTTAAAAGCATACTTAGACATGGAAATTTTCTTTGGTTATTCAAATTTTGAGTTCACATATGACAACAGTTTTAATCTAAAAAGGAACAAATTAAGCTTGATAGAGACTTTAACAGATGTGTCGAAAAAGAGCTCTTGTAATTTGTTTAAATCAAATTTTACGTGTTTGAAGAGCATATTATGAAAGCAAATTTATCTCTAAGATCCTGCAGTGAAATATCTGTAACAATAGTAAGTGACAGCTACAGCAGCTGTGCAAGCTGTGAAAGTCAGTAGTGTGTCCTTTAACATCACTTTCCACCTTCTATTCTGCTCCTCTTGTTTCACTTTGGTTTTGATGTTTTGTATCAGTTCAGTGGTCTTCTGGTTTCTGTCTTCTCTTCTTTTTCTTAACTCCATTTCTCTTTCGCTGCAACAAGGAAAGTAATTAAATTACTTAATAAATGCTACTTCAAGACATGACAGGCATGAAAGAGTTACTTCGTTATAACAAACACTCCAATGAAAGAACACATGTTTTGGGGTTCAGGCTGATCTTGTTCTTAGTCTTCTGGTGTTTTTTGCAACAACAATTTAAAAGTGTTCTTAAAGTGCCTATGATGTGAAATATTTTGTTATGTACATCAGCAGGTTGACTTTGCTAAATGACGAACAGTGGTGAAAAAATTTTGTCCAAATCTTTTGTGGTTCTCAAGACAATAACGTTTGATGTTTTCAACTGATGATGTCAGTTGTTCTTCAGGCACATTTTCAATTCTTTGAAACCTGCTGCCAATCCATAACCTTTGGGTTATTTGAAGCAAAACTTGAGCTGATGATGTATGTATCTCAAGGCATTCTTCAGAATAGTAACTAGCTTTAGCTCAAAAGTTATGGATTTGCAGCAGATTTCAAAACAAGCTTTTACAAACTCTGCATCAGTTTCAGGATTTGTTGAGTTATCAGCCGATTGCACACAGGCTTGTCTGGCAGATTGATAGTCAAGTCCTCTTCACTGATTTACCTTTGTTTGTTGTTGTGCAGGGCTGCCATGTTTTCTTTGCTTGTACTTTTGACGTTTTCTTGCTCCTGCAGACACAAAAGTATCAACAACAAATAAAATTAATCCATACATACACAGTAAAAAGCAATAATTAAACTGCTGTGAGGGTTGAGTGAAATATTCTTAACCCTTTCAACCCCAAACATGCTAAATGATTTATTTTAACCTTAAAAAACTTGGACATTACTTAATCTTCAAAATTGATCTTTTTTGGCCAAGTAACTTAATTTCATTTGTACCAAACAAACAGTGAATCAGAACAGAACAATTTTATTTGGACCTTTGTAGCCCAATGAGAAGGGGGGTGCACCCATCAGTCCCCTCCCCAAACAGGTTCGAAAATTAGTTGATTAGTTTTAGTTGGTGTAGCGTTTGTGAAGAGGATGTTGGTTTCTTGAATAGTTGCTCAACAAAAAAGGCCTTCATAGCTGACAGGGGGGTGTGGGCACACCTATTGCACCCCTCTCCCTACAGGTCTGAGAAAAGTTGGTAAGTTTTAGTCAGTGTAGCCCTGTGCTATTCGCTGGTAAGACCTATGACTGCAAACTGTGAGGCCACTGGTCTGACCAATGGTCTTACTGAGGTGAGAGGGTTTTAGAATGAAGATAGTGCTGGTTTCAAAAACTCAAGGAACTTATAAAAATTAATATTTTATAGTTATAGAAAGTAGGCAGTGAAATTCACCAGTTGCCGGCTTCTATTGAAACCCCTGTTTATGAGGATTGAGAGACGTAAAAGTTAACCTTTTTATTAGTATGTATAGCTTGAAATAACATTGCCATGATGAGATAAGCAATTTGCCATCTTCAGATTTAGTCTAGAGATTAACAGATAATGGGTTCACTATCGCCAGGCCTTGCAGCAAAAAAGAAACTATTAATTTCTAAATGCCTTGGTTAGTATTCATTCATTTACCAGTACAGCCTAGAGATGATTAATTTCTGAGACCAATGGATATTGTCCCTGTCTATTGACACTGCGGCAAAAGAAGGTCCCACAATTGTACAATCCTTGAGAAGGCCAGTTATTAAACCCATCAGGACATCAAACATTGCAGTCACAGAACAACTTACCAACTGAGCCAAGACCTTACACACAAATTAATAATTCCAGTTTGTTCACTATGCAGGGTGGAACGAACACCTCAATCTTCTCACCTTGTGATTGTACCCTACTTTTGGCTCTGTTGTGACATCTTGCAAATCTTGTGAGTGGGTATCACTTGATACTTGGTGCGAATTGTTCATCATCTTATCTTCAAATACTGGAGATTCAGAAGTAGATTCTGTAAGAATTACACTTTTATCATCTGGCACTTTTGTGGCCACAGTTTCTTCACTTTTAACAACTGTCATTCTAGCAATGACCACCTCTTCTTCGCTGGCTTCCTTCTGTGAATCACTTGTTGTTTTCTCCTGCTTGACAGCGGCACAGCTGTCTTGCTCTGCCACTCTGGGTGAGCTGTCACTTTCTCCCAATGATGGAATGACTCTCCTATAGCTACTACTAACATATTCTCCTGCACTTGAATCAGAAACAGATGGCTTTTCTTTTGCATTCTGCTCACTGTCATCAGCAATTTGATCTTTTCTTGTTTCCAGACCATCTTCATCACAACCCTCTTTAGAATTTTCACTTCTTGTTTCAACCCTATTTTCTATTTCATCTTCACTGTTTTGACTCTTCATTTCAACATCATCTTTAGTTTCCAACTCTCCTTCAATTTTTGTCAAATCTTCAACTGTCATTTTCTCATTGTCCTCTGTAATATTTTCCTCTTCATGCTCAGTTTTCAGGCTTACTATTTTTTTGCTATCTTGGTTTATTACACTCTCTTTGTTACTGGTCTCTTCCTGGCTCTTGTCTACATCCAATGTTTCTTCCTTCCTTTCAGATTCCCTTTCATTTACCATGTTATTCTCTGTTGCCCCAATGCCACACCCCTCATCTTTTCCCTCCACTTTCTCCTTCACAATTTCTTCAACATTTCTATCTCTGTTATCTTCCACTCCACTTAGCACGTTATTCTCTACTGGCCTAACATCTTGCCCCTCATCTTTTCCGTCAACTTTCTCCTTTGCAATTTCTTCAACATTTCTATTTCTGTTACCTTCCACTCCACTTAGCACATTATTCTCTACTGGCTCAATGTCTTGCCCTTCAACTTCTCCCTTTTTCTTCTCCTTTTCTATCTCCTCTCCACTTTTATCTTTGTCACTGTCAGGATCATTGCCCTTAGCCTTTATACACACAGGCTGATCATCTGAAGATAAATCTGAAGATGACAAATTGATTATCTCATCTGGCCCCTCATCACTGCCTTCTGAAGAGGACAATGGCCCTGAATTGATAACAAGCATTTACATCAGTTATGAAATATTTGATAACATTGCTTTGAAGCAACCTTTTTCCTCAGTGAATGGTAAACAATGGCAGTGAGAGTATAATTATTTTTAATAATAAATATAGCAACTACAACTATCAACTTCTTTAGGTTTGTATGACTTTGTATGTATGAAAAATTTGTTATGTAAACCAGAAATCTCAACTTTTGCTGGCATTGTGAACTAGTTGCCATGAATAATTAATAATTGCCCATGTGTTAAAGCTAAATCCTTTCTCGAGCTTAAGTTGCTCATAGGGCTGGTGCTTATCTCCGGTTTCTGTAGTGTTAAGCAGATGAGAGTCTTTGACTCCTTCTGGACAGGATACTAATCTATCACAGGTTAGCTAGCTCCAGCGAACTAGCACTCATTTATACAGCTGAGTTGACTGGAACAAAGTCAGGTAAAGTGTCTTGTTCAAGGACACAGCACAGTGGTCTGACCAGGACTCGAACTGACGACCCTAGGATTATGAGTCAAACATGCTAACCATTCAACCACTGCACCGCCAATCGTGAATTTTTAATAATTATACATGTCAAATAAATCAATGGCCTTTCTCTATCATTTGTCAGCTATATTATCAAAGTAGTAGGGCAATGATAAAAAGTTCACAATAACACTTCTTTTATTTACCCTTCTTCACTACATAAAATGAATGAAACATAATGAAACACATATCTTCACAGTAGTTAAAAATAATGTGTTTCATCTTGTTTCACAACATAACTTGTTGACATACTGTAGCTCAACTGTGGCAGTAAGCATCAACTCTGATTTATGCTTGTACTCATTTTTTTCCACAAACAAGCAACCAAAGCCCTGAGTATACAGTATTTCACTCTCACTTCTAAACCAAATATATTTTAAAAGACACTTACATAGTAAAGTCATTTAACGAGAGAGTTAGTCACTTCTAAAGGTCAACTCATAACAGAGGGATGGGGAGAATTAAAAACTTCATCAAAAATCACTTATATTATTGTTGCACTAGACTCTTCGATGTGTTTCCACCAGCTATGCTAATAATACCAAATTTAATTTTATTTCTGTCTGAACAAACTTTGTTTAAAGAATAGAACCGCTCAAGTTCTGCCTTGCACTGTGTCGCAGAAAATCAAAGGAAACATCTAGCAAGAGTTAACTATGAATAAATATATTTGCTTCTTCTTCAAATAAACATTAATTACCAAGAAAGAAAACACAACAAGTAATCTGTAACAAGGCTTGTAATTAGAGAACTTTGATGAGTGAAATAAAACTTGCCCAAAATATTTGAAGGGTATGAAAATTTTTTTCCGATTCAAGAATAAGTGGTTAACAGACAATAGAAAAACACATCATTCTGCATATTACAAAGCCACAATTTCTTTCCACATTCCTTTCTCAAACTGTAATCCAATAGTTAATAATACAAAAGTTTATTTCAAAAGACAACTTGAGCAGTACTACATTTAGTACTTTTCTCTTTTTAGTGAGTACAGTAGCTGCATGAGTAATTTATTGCTCTTGTAAAGCCTATTTTGAATTCATGAAAAATGGTGAATTTGAGCAATAATCGCTTGTCTCAAATTACAAACTCTGGTTCTGCTGTAGTTTTGCTATCTAACTAAGCTGATTGCTGTCTGCTAGCTATACATAGCTTCTACCTGACCTGGCTGTCTCTTGGTACAACTGTAAAATCTGCCTAAGCCTTTCCATTTCTTCTTATATTTCTTACTTCTCCTCCTCAAGATTTCTGGCACAGCTCTGTGAGAAATTTCAGTAATACCTGTCTCTTTAGTTACAGTGGCTGGATCAGTCTTTGGACGTTTCGCGGCTTCAGGTTCCATGCTCTTCTCAGATGATGGTTCATTAGAAATTTTACGCCGACCAATTCTTGGGGGAACCGGAGGAGGCTCGTCTTCGGCTGCAACAAAAATACAAAATAGTAATTCAGTTATGAACAGTTCCACACACATAACTTATCAACAACCATCTTCAGACACATTGTTGATCCAAGGTTGTGATGATATTAATATTGACAAAACTGGTGATTAAAACAAATTTTTTTATTTATACATGTAATAGCATAATGGTTTTACCATCATTACAAAGGCCTGGGTTTATTTTCTAACACACCATTGCATTTTCTTACAAAACTTGACACCATGTATAACAAATAATAACAAAATAAATAATCACCAAATATTAAACATCATACAGAATAAAAATCACTACAATGATAGCTTGATCACTCTCTAAAATCAACTTGTAAAAAAGCTTTATTTAATTTCTAGAGTGGATTTGAGCAGCTGGTCTTATCTTTGATTTGTCTTGTCAAACTGTTTTACTGAATTTTCTCAATGATTTGAATTGTGAAAAGTAAACTATCAATCTTTAATTACTTTCGAATGAATCTTGTGGTTATATTTTATTAAATTTTAAAGTCCCTATCAAGTTTTTTTTGAAGTTCCAGATGAAAAATAAAACCCTTTAATAATAGTAATTTTCAAAAATAAAACCTTTTCTCGCCGTTCCTGTTACATTTTTTAGACTTGAAGTGTGCAATGATGACATAGCATGAGGCATATGACATAGCATGAGGCATGAAGCAGAGGCAATCTTTTTTATGTCAAAAAATTCAATTCTTGCTACAATAGTCACATTGTTATAACTTTAATCAATGGATTATTCCCTTGAAAGTGTTTGAAATAAAAGTTTTATGAAATTTTCTAACAGAAACAAATATTTTTGATCAAAAACCACACAACTTACTGCTACTGCATTACAGGTTACCAGTCCCTAGCCTGCTCAGTCAAAATTTACACTACGATCTTTTTTTTATTAAAAAGCATACTTAGACGTGGAAATTTTCTTTGGTTATTTGAATTTTGAGTTCACGGATGACAACAGTTTTA
>JAOBAT010115213.1:0-14058 GCA_026413305.1 Hydrozoanthus tunicans
CCCCCACCCCAATAAAATTTTTGTTCCGATGGGCCTGCTATATCATTAATTGCAAATGACAGCAGCAACAAATACAAGTTTTTGAGCCATTCCGCGCATACAGTGGTGTCAGAGGGCTAGCTCCGTAATATATTTGACGAGAAGTGTCTTGACAACAAAAGCCGAATTGTCAACTTCGGTTAGGTCCAATACTTCAGAAAACAAACAAGACTTTAGCAGAATACAACACACGCAAAAGGTTTGTTCTGGATAACGCTACTTTTTATACCATTTTAAATGGTAACGGGCGAAAAAAATTATAACTGAGTAAAACAAAGGATCTTGAAATACTTCATACAAAGCAACGGTATCAAAAGTGAGCAAAATTAAGTCTCTACTTTCGTATTTGATCTTGTTGTTCAAATTTTAAATTATTACAATGGTGCAAAAGTTAAAAGCTAAAAGTTTGAAACGAAAACGTTTTGGACAATTAAAGTTATTGAAAAAAATATTGGTTTAAACATGTTGCTCAGTAAGCGCTTAAGCTCGATATAATACACTCGGCCAAATTTGTTTTTATTATAACATTTCGTTAAGTACCGTAGTCCAATGTCACGCGATATTTTATTAACAATCTCACGCAAACGATATTTTCTAATCTCACTAATTTCTAATCATCTTTTGGCGATTCTGTACGTTAACGGGAACTGATAAACACATAAATCTGTGCATTTTGCTCTGAGTAAAGGTTTTTGTTTGTTGTACGAAGCTCCATTATTGCGGTTACGTAATGACTACAAAATAAAGCGCAAGCGAGGCTATGCGCGGACAGACCCCATGATAGCCTAGTACTATATATATAGACTATATAGTACTTGCCCCTGAAAACCTACTACATGAATTTTTAATTCCGTTTGGCCAGTTTATACTCACCTTATAAACTTAGTTTATTCAGTTATATCTTAATCCGTGCAAAGTTTAACCATTTAGCTGGCGTACTACGGGTTTCTTCTTCATCTAAATACTTTATTTCGTTTACACATCTTTTCGATCTTCTGCACAGTTTCTGGGGTCCTGAACAATTATCTAGTCGGACTTTGTTTTAATGTAAGACATAGGGTACAGTTTTTACAGCTTCATACTTATCGTGGGGAATTAATAAAATAAGCATATTAAATCCTAAAAGAAATCACCTCTCTTCAGCCAACCTTGACTAAGCACAACATGAGAACCAATATAATTTGGCTGGCGTGGACAGACGACAGGTCAGATAGTGTATGCTTGAAACTTTGCTTACCGTTTTAAAAATAATTTTCTGACGGGCAATTTGAACTGCAAAACTGCTCATTACTATGCCATTTTTGGCATACACATTACACTCCGTTTTTATAAGAATATTGCTTGAATGTTCTTATCTTTTGGCCGATTTAGGCTGAAAACAATGGAATTTCCGTTTTTAAAAAAATATAATTATAATTGAATGTTGCTCTCGTCTGGGCTTTGCTTTTGCTACTTGTCGGAGCTACAACTTTCATTTTCAAGAAAATATCGCCGAGTTTCAGATGACGTATTGTTTACAGGCAAACCTTTTCAAATCCAAACACCTTCGGGACCTTAAACAAAGAAACTTTTGTCTTAACTAATAGCTGACTCTTTAGTCATTAATAACAATCACTGAAATTCTCCTATATGAGCCGGAAAACAAAAAGGTATTCATAAGTTTTTTTCAAGCATGCAAAATGATATTCTTGAAAAATTCTGAGCCTCAGCATTATTCTTAAAACATTCTTAAAATTTAGTCAATTTCAACCTCAATATTCTTATAAAGTACATATTTGCACAAAAAAGAGTATTCGCGCACACCCAAAGCAACTGTTAACGACATTCATGCCATCTTTCAAGAAGTGAAATGCCCACTGTTAGGTGTTAAGTCTCTTTGCATTATAAAAGATTGCTTATCAATAAAACATTTTTGAAAAAGAAAAGATCTATTATCTACATATTATCCACCGTTGCTGAATGGTCCTGAATGTAAGTATATGGTAAATTTTTTTAACCGAAATATTTTTCAAGTGTTAAGACAAGACTCGGTTGTTAACCTCACAACACAAACACAGCGAAAAAAAATTTGTTGAACAAAACGAAATACCAGGAAGCTTTGACTCTTTGCATGGACTGTTCAATATCGAAAGCAGTTTTAATTGATAAAGCAAAATGTTAATTAGCGTGGAAAATAGGTTTTGAAACTATTTTTTCTATTTTTAAAAAGTTTATTTCACTGTAGAGGGAAACTGAAACAATTTTCTCGATGTAAAAAATAATAGGCTAAAAATCTCCTTAGAAGTCACTGAAACTGGCAAGCACATGCTAATTGCAAGCACTATTACATTGATCGCACGGTTGACAACTTAGACAGAAGTTTATAGAATATTTTAGCCTATCATTTTAAACATTTTAATTGTTTCTATAAGCAAAACATTAGGGAACCTTTCTTGATGTTAACCTAAAAAAGTTAAATGTTGTTAGGAAACCACGAGCCTCAAAAACACGATTGGATTGTGCTGAGTTGACATTTTTTGTGCATGTTGTGAAAATTTTTGCTCGGTCGACAGTTTCGCTTTCGCTTTTAATTTTCCTTGTTGAAACAACTGGGCTGTGACTCTTCTTTACCTCGGTAAGATGATGCTATATTTTGCTGGAACTGTTCGGGAAAAAGATTCAAAACCCTTACAAAAGAGGAAACTTGTGGCCGCGTTGTAAATTTGATTGACGCGAAAATCGACGCGTCAGCAGGATGACGCAACATCATTTGGAGTTTTCAGTCGCCCGATAATTTCCTTATTAGGCAATTCTAACTAAATTTAGCAACCTGTTTTGACGGAGCTCACGTAACAGACAAATATAGAACGCTTCTCACGTGATACTAGTTTTTATATGATGAAAATAGAATCCTGGTTTCAAAAACAAATTAACTCTTTGAACTGGAAGGTCAGAAACTGTATCGAAGCGAAAGAGCTAAGTGCTTTCAAATTGTGAAAGAAAAATATTTATCCGACACGAAGTCTGACGATTTCATTGCGATGACGACTAGTAATACTGTACCAGACAAGCCACTTGCTATGAACCAGTGGGAGCTTGCCGTGTCTGAGGACCGAACTGTTTACTATGATCACTGCTATAACACGAAACGATATTTAAGCAAAGAAGATGCACTACGGGGAAGTGATAGTTTGTACACTGTTCGTAAAAAGAGAAAAAAGCGCTCGAAAAGTTCAAGCTCCGAAGAAACATGTGTAACTGTCGAAAAGGATGGAAACCAAGCACTGTTTAAAACAGGCGATGCCTCGTGCAAGGAGAAGTCCGAGTTTGCCGCCATTCACCGCGAGAGAGCGTTGGACGCGGGAAAACTACACAAGACCGACAAAGGACGACGATGGAGAAAGAAGTGCTTCAACAAAGTTAACCGCGAGGATAAAAGCTTTGAATGACTGTTGAAAAAGCTCTTTATAAATAACTAGTCAATATAACTTTGGTGTTTTTAAGAATCGCCGATGTTATTCGAAATCTTGTGTTTGTCACAGGTTGACTTGGCTTAACAAGGAAGGAAGTCCACGCGCGCCTGAATAGGAAAAATAATTCTTGCTTCACAGAACGTCTGGTGATTGATTGATCAAACACCGGAGCTGAAGATTATAAACACTGGTGAAAAGACTCTTCAGTAGAGACCTTTGAAGTCTAGAAATAATAATCAGAGCGTTGATATATGAATTAAGCTATACACTAATTGTAAGATAGCTTATTATATAAAATGGCTGACTAGTCTTGGTCCTGACTTGTAAAACGCCAGTTAAATATACAAGCTTATCGTTTAAAAATGTAAGACGTAAGAGAATCAAAGAGAAAATCGTTAGTTTCAATTTTCTTAAGCCAATGTAAACGATATTGGACATTTTTTAATGTTAATCTTAAAGAAAACGTTGATAACATTACAAAAGGCTGATGAAATTCTTACAGTATCAAAATGTGTTTTAAATATGTTCTTAGGTGTTCGAGTCACTTGGTTGTAATAGATGAAAATGAAGAATAGGCAGTCTTGATATAAGCGACTAATTATCTTGTGAAAAAATGAAGGAATATCATAATGCGGTAATATGGCACTACACGCGTGTTGGTCGTGCTATTTCGCGTATATTAATCGTTGAGGGTGACTCTCGGAAACCCAGTGTAACTACGCTTTAAAGATGTTGGGTTCGTTCTTCAAGCCAAACACTTTGCTACAAACGCGGGCCGATCTAAAACATTTCACAAAGATGTATCCGTCCGTATTTAAATCCTTTTGTGGTTTAAATCTTCACGTTTTTGTCACACTGAAAATAGAAGCACATGGGTGGAGTTTTGAACACAACTTAAGAGCGCTGTCAGTAAACAAAGGTACCTGTAACATTAAGGTGGTAAATTTATTCTTTATTGAAAGAGCTTAGCAATTTCATAACCTAAGAGTATAAGAGGCGCCCATGAGACGCCTTTAATATTTACTTACTTTGTCTCTAGAACAGAACTTTTGTCTATCGAAACGGTCGAAATAAATTTCATCTTTTCATGATGTTCGGAAGTCTTAACTGAGAACTAAGTTTTCAAGTTTGTTTTCAACTGTATAAAAGTGTAAACAAAATATTCCCTTCTCTGCTCGCACAAAAAGTACAAGTTTGTAAATGGCCCAGACTTGCATTAAGTTTTGTTCTCAACTGACTAAAAGATGAGAAGTCTAAGAAATATTCGGTCCACGATTTCTTTTTAATTCTTTCTCGTAAAACACGAGGGTTGATGTTTTGACTGATTGTTGTGCTGGTGTTCAGGCCACCTGTCGAAAAAGATCTTCAAAATAAGAAAAACAACACCAAGATAAGTTTCTTGTGGTTTTATGACCTTACTTAAAACGTATTCATGAGAAGCTCAATCCTGTTTTTATCTTGATGTTGCATTTCGTATAGTGAATCAAATTACTTTTTCGGAAAACAAACTGGCTATTTTTAAGGGTGGTGTTGATTCCTTGAGGCTGCCGCATGTTGTAAACATTAGCGCCACTTAGATCGAGTTGTCTGATATCAACATGGAAAAAACAAGTTGTGCTAGTTAACTGTTTCTTATCTATAACATAGCATTAGTTGGCTTGGGTCAGAAAACCGCCCAAAACACGAGAACGGAAAAAAACATCAACTATTATGAACGCACGTGGGTTTGGGCCGGGGGGGGGGGGGTTGGGGGGCTGTTATCTAGACGCATGATGCTCAAACACAAAAGTATCAGATAAATTGGACTGACAAAGCTGACTTCTAGATCTTCTCAGCCTAACAGACAAAACTAAAACCTCTGTGCTTGTAAAAAGGTTTGCGCGTGAAGCCGAGAGTTTGAACAACCAGAGTTGCGCACGTTAGCTCTTGGTCGTGGTGACTATGCGTTTTTCAAACAGTATTTCAAACCTTAATGTGTCTCTGTGCATTACTGATATTGATTACAAAAGGCCAAATATCAAACTTACACATGATTTTGTTGTTCCTTTGGTTGTTACAAACACAAGCATTTATGACATTTTGTCCTTAAATCAAGACATGTAAATCAAGATATGTATTTGAACCTTAGAGTAATTGAATAAAGCCATAACGAATATATACACTCTTTGTTTGGAAACTCTTAAAGTCATAAGGCTAAGGCGGCTGGCAGGGCAATCACAGTGCATTGACACAACAGCAACCAAACTTTTAAAACAAAAACGGAACTGTTTATTGAAATATATGTAGCCTACTACATACACGTATATTGGGCCGGGGGGGGGATTATAAATTACTTACTGACAATAGTTCGGTAATAGCAAAACAGTTGCACCGCTTCTACATAGAACCAAAATAAGGGAAAGATGAAACGCATAATAGCATGTAATGTTAATGCTTCGTTCGCCGGACCGGAATCGAAAGAAAATTGTTACAGCAGTGTACTCAATATAAAGGAAGAACTTCGCATATGGGGATATTGTTTCTGCCACGACAACATGTTCATTTTCCGTTTCAAGTTTGTAACAGCAGTTTATTTTTTATATTTTGTGCATTTGCTGGCAAACTATTCTTAATGAACCATTCCAGATATGCAGATATTATATAATACCAGTACTGATGACTGGTGCTATAGCAAAGTGCGCGTTTTTTTTGGTAAACCATACATCAAACATGCTCCTTTATAAAACCAGCTTTGTAACTGAAAGAGTGTTTACTGTTGGAAAAAGGGCGGATTGGTTGCGGTGCAAAATCTCTATGAGTCTTGGGCACGATTATTACAAGTAATTTTGAAAAAACTAGATTTAACTTTAAATTAGTAATAATTAACTAAAAAAACAACCAGATTTGACTTTTAAAGTAGAAATAGCGAGTTAAATGAACAATTTATAATTCAAGGCTGATTTGAACGTGAAATGTACTGAAAGTGTCGATTTAAAAGTGACCTTATGGTGGTTCAGTTTTGAACCGAAAATATTTACAAGCTTAAGAAAAAGATTCCGGCCACCAGAATTGAAACCGCAGTATCGATATTACAAATCAAATACCGTAATTCGCGTTTCTAGATTGACTCGAATTTACCTTTTTTAGTCTTAAATACAGTTTCCTATTTCCGGCTTTCTTGCTCAAATACAGATAGAAATAGTACAAAAATTGGCCAGAGCTCGGGTAAACTCGAAAATAAGTCCACATTTCTTGAAACGGAGTCTGACAAGGTGGCCTAGCAAATCCCAGTTTTAATCTTATCCTATATTTCACTTGAAATAGTCAATAGTTGCTTGCGCAATCATATCATAGGCTTAAAAAGCTCTGGGTATAATTATTAGACAATTGTTTTGGGTTATAGGGACGTTACATATCTACATCTAGCTTAAATGCTACCGCTGTCACTTGTTAAAACTCCAAATATTTTTTTATGTTTAATGACCAGTACAAATACGGCGCTGTAACGGGGGATACGGAAGGACCCTGTCTGGGAGGCAACTCAGAAACATGAAAGGGAGAAAAGACTTTACTAAACAACCACAAATCAGTAGCTACAGGTTTTAAATTTAGAATAACATTTGACTTAATCTTTTATTAGAAAAAATCTCTTCGGCAGAAAACGTTCCGGCCCCGCACAACACAACAGGCTAACAACAACAGGATCAGTACTCTAGCAAGTATTTTTAAATTGCTCTCGTTTCAAAACCCAATTTTTAACCGATCTGTGAAGGCGGACTGTTCGAGAAAATGTTTCGGCACATGTCTCTGCGCTGAGCATGGCGTGCAATCTAGCTAGCTTTGCACATGTGTACATAGGCACCTCAGATCCGTTGGGCTTATGTTGTGTTGTTTGTCAGTGTTTGTTATTGTATTTCTTTATTCTTGTATCAGCCTTAAGAAACATCTTTTCTTCGATTGATATACAATTCCAAAGAGCCATAATCCTGACTAATCGAACTTGATCCGACAGCAAACGTCTTCATGACCATAGCAACAGAACCCCCCACCGCCCCCCCTTCCACCCCCGAAACCTTGTTTTGAAGAGTGAAAGAGCCGGACATAAACCGGCTTATGATGCTTCAAGTTCTTGATTTTCATAGAGAGAAGCACTGCATGGGTATGTGCTAGAAAGGGTCTGGCACCATGCCTACCGGTGTAGTATTGAAAAAAAACCTTTTTTGTTTTAGTAGTCATGGTTTCACGGAATAGAAACAGACGATACTTAGCTAAAAGCGAAGAAAGTGTTCTTTAACGTTCTTTTAACCGGTTCTTCGTTTTTGCCGCTTTCAGTTCCGTTGTATCAGTGCACTAGTTTAGGCAAACCGAAAACCGTAAATCGCCAAACAAAAAATTGGTTAGGCACTCCTTACGCTACACGTTCACATAACTATAAAAAACTGTGGCCGTAGAGAAAAGTTGGACATATTGAGTTGTGGCAATTTTTAAACAACTGATTCAGGTATCGTGAATAGCTAATCGTTTCAACAACAGCCAGTTGCTACAACAGTGCTTTTTGAGTAGTCATATTGCATTCTTCGAATACTTTACCTCCTCCGTCAGTCTTTTAAACAAGGTTATTACGTTTGCAGTGCATAATAGCTGTGTCTAATTGAATACTGTTTTGAAAGTCACGAAATCTGGTTGTGGAACTTTGCGTCACAAAAATACTTATTTCTCGTTTTGTTTTCTCGAATTTAATCTCCTTTTTTATGATACCTCTTAGTTGAAATCGGCTGTTGACTGCAATCTTTGCTCGAGGGAAGAAAAACACGAAGACTAACGACAGACTAGTATCAAGAAAATGCACCGAAATATAGCAACGGAAATCAAAAATTATGAATTTGCATCACAAATCCTGAATAGCCATCACAATTTGGTTTTTGGTTTAAATTGGGTCTTTTGTGGGCTCAGCAATGAAAGTTTCCGACAAATCCGTTTCAAAGGCTTCTAGCACTCTGCCGACAGATGTTCGTAGATCGATCAGCTGAATAGTATAGAAGTTGTTTTGTGCATATAAGTTGAATTTTACTTATAACAAAAACATCATTGTAAAGTTTTCCCCTTATTCGGGAGATGGTAAGTGTTTACCTGAAGTTCTCACAGTCATTTCGAACAGTCAAAAGCCATGCTAACATCAAGTTTCCGAATTAAGTCAAATGTAAAAGACCTGCTTTCGTTTTTCCAGAGTCTTAGAAGACAATCTAATCAATAAACTAGAAACCTACTATATTATGAACTTCAATGCAAATTGAAGAAAAAACATTTCTCGCTGTACGTGGTACTAACGGTCTATAGATTGATAAAAGCTTTAAATTGGGAACAATTATTGAATACTCGGCACAAACTATTTGAGCACAGACTATATATCCTGTCAAAGTTTTCTTCGTGACACGCTCCTAGCTGTTCCGTGTTTTGAGTTTTTTTTAAGTTAAAAGCTAAATTGTTAAAACAAACACGAAGGATTGATTGTACGTGCCTCCAGTGTTAGTAATCCGCCGATAAGCAATCAAATGAATACTCCAAGGCAGAATTATCAGGTTTGTTAAAAACGTAGCATGTTTAGAATACTTATTAATTTGGTTTGTTAAAAACATAGCACGTTTTCGATATGAGACGGGTTCGTTAAAGTTCAATCGCACGTTTGTTTTATTTCTTTTTTTAGTTTTAGAAGACTGATGACAGCTGTATATTTTCACAGGCTTCAGCGCTATTCAGCATTTTTTCAATAAAGGATTTTTTTTCGGGCGATGATGGGACAAACATGCCACCGAGTAGTCAAACAACTGCGAACGCGCGAGCACGGAGCCCGCCAAACGTGACGTGACAGAGTGTTTGCCTTGAATGCTAATGAAGGTTATGAAAGAATGTAAATCAGACGTTCGAAGCTTGGTTTGTTTTGCTTGCCAAAAATGGGAAGCCTTAGCTGTCAATGAATCATTAACAGTAGCGGAAATGTGGCACGTGATGGAATGAGTCAATATTTTGATCAGAAAATCATCATTGCCACAGAAGAAATCCAAGACCAGACGTGTGTTGCATATGTGCATTAGCGCGGCAAAGTAAAACAAAGCAAAACACGAACATTTTCAGAAGATTTACCCTTTCTATCTAGAAAAGGAATCGCGTTCAAGGGCGAAGAAGTGATAAATTCGACCACAGAAGGACAGTGTGAAAACTGATTCTAAAGAGCGCCACACCGTAATATAAACGTTTTTATTTTGAGTGTAATTCGCGCAAGGTCAGTTAGTTATCAGAGGTTCGATCGTTGAGCGTTGTCAGTATGGCAACATCTCTGGATACTTCGTATTGTAGCCCAGAATCGATGACTAGCAGATGTCAAATCGGAGAGAGCCCGTCTTATCTTGTGCAGGAATACGAAAAGAAATGTACAGCAAAAATCGGCGAGCTCAACACTGTAACAAAGAGCATGTATGAGAAAGGTCTGGGCCGCAAGATAAGCTACGGCGCTATGATTCCTGAAGAAGGAAGCGCTGGCGAAACCAACAACAACAACGAGGCAAAGGATTTGGCCGCAGTACATCTAGAGCGAGCCATGACCGCTGGTTTCACGAACAACGAGGGAAGACGATGGAGAAAAAAACTGAAAAATGAGGTCGTGCGCTCGCAGAAACTTAGAACCGTGCAGTTGAAAGAAGAAAGTTCAAAATATGGATTTTGATGTTTTGGAAAACAATTTACTTAACGGAGACGAAGTGGCAGCATAAATTCGACAAACCATGAGGCCTGGTGCTCAAAATTCAATAAAAAAAACGGAACGAACATGCTGATTCTTAAGAGCCAAAAGGAACTCAAAAATAATTCACTGATCATGAAGAGGCCATACAAGGAAGCGTTCTGCTATTTAATCAGAGCTTTGCAAGATTGTTTATAACTTTTTATAAGGTCTTTTGATTGTTGAAAGGCTGGCAGAATTTCAATTTGTGCATAATAGGAGTGTGATTATGAAATCACGAAGTATGATTGCGAAAGAGAATCGCTTAATTTAGATAGCTTTCAAACTTTGAAGAGCACAGAAGAACACAGCTGGATTAAGCAAAAAATATATTGTCAATTACTTGACCAAAATATTTTGACATAAAAATTGGGTTGAACCCAATACAACCGCAGAGTTTAAAATGTAAATATTATGCTGTACGTGGTATACCATTGAAAGATGGAAAGAGACTATAGATAGAGGTGGCGAATGGCAAAACCTGGGTCTTGCTTCAAAATACAGCACGAACTTAAGACATTTGAGCAAGAGCAATAGCGGAGACGAAGTGAATTGAGACGATATGATGATAGACTGTTGGAAAATTTGAAATTTTTTGAATGATACCTCGAGACTCACAATTTTATGTTAGAACGCTTCGTGAAAGCATTTTCAGTATTTATAGCGAGCTTTTCGACACTGTCAGGACTGCTTGTCTGACCAGCTGAAAGATTTCTCAGTTTTCGTGCTGTATCGCATTCGTGCAGTTGGTAGACGGTATTGGCATGTAAATACATATAGAATATTTGAGTTCATCATTTCAAAGGTTGCAGGAAGTTTACCAGATTGCTGCAAACCACAATAATCCTATCGGAACTTCATCCCACGCAAAAATTATTTAATTATATTGACCAGAAGAAATTAGTTACTTTATCAATTAGGGTATTTTTAATAGCGAAGAATAAAATCAAGAGCATATATCTGAAATCCCACTGACTGATTTATTTTCAATGCAGTAAGGCGGAAAATGGCAAAGAAGTAACTGTTATTGGCCCTTACTTTTAACTATAGTTTCTAATCAAATTTTATGAAACCAAAAACACACTGACAGTTAATACTGACCGGAAGTTGTATTGTGTCGCTTAAGGGCTAGTCGGGACTACTAGAGCGTGTTTTTACAGTTTCGAAACCGAAAATCTACCAGTGTGTGCTGACCCAAGGCGTTTGCTTCAACATTCCTAGGGTTTTCTTCTCGAGGTAGTTCAATTATAAATTTTCCTTAGAAAGGATTCCCATTGTTTTTCATGTATAAACTGCCTTCTGCGTTCAAAAGCTTATTTTTAGTTAGGCTTAGGCTGCTAATCCCGCCAGATATTATACTCAATGCTAAAAATATCCCTGATTAATGTTAGGATTGCTGAGGCTGTGGTAAAGTATCTTTTCAATTCAAAGTAACTTTGTTAAACTTTTTCCCGCAACTTTCTCTTATCCAGCTCTCCTATGGTTTCAATATCTGCGGTCATAACTCTGCTGTTTATGAATTTTTATTGTTCAGGTACATAACGTGTGACTTTTACTCTTCCTATTGTGAAAAATTTCTACAAAGCTTTAATAATTGTTCAGATAAAAAGTCAAGTAAGTATTTTGCAGAGTGATTGTAGTTTTACCCAGTTTTATTTTGAATGTCCTTGCCACAGGGCATTGCAACTTTAAAATCTTTTCATACTGGTTACAGTTTCGTGAAGCACCGCTGGGAGTCGCTACCCCAGTGTAAACAAACTCATTTGAACAGGTCACGTACACCGTAAGTACGGTGCGACCGACTCATTCGCGCGTCATCGTTCACAGCGGCGGGTCGCTCACTCTCTACAGTTTTCAACAGAAATTTTGGCATTTTTTCATTTTCCTCATAAGAAGGTAAAGAAATATCGCTTTTTGTTGGCAACTAACTCCAGGAATATGATTACCTCTCATTGTTTAGAAAACACCTATTTAGCTGATATAACTTTTTGTTTGTTCTTAAACCTTTTAGATTTACAGCGCGTTAAAAATGTAAATAGTTTTACACTTAGTTTTCAATATGCTTCGCCTCTTTTCGTAAAATGTGTTTTTTACAAAACAGTCCAGTACTCCAGTCACATGAGGTTTCTAAAGCTGATAGAAGTAAAAAATGCGATTTGGCCACAAACAGAAGTTTTACTGAATCAGCGTGTTGTCGGAGTGGCAATTGATATTAGCATATCCTTACACAATTCACAATGAAGGAAAAACGGCATAAAGCGGGCGCCATATATTTGGTTACGAAAGAACCGTGTTTGTTACTTGGTTGGATTTTTTTGCCACATACTCCTACATCCCGAATCAGAAAAATTTGTTAAATGTTTTGGTGTCAAATTAGTTTTCTTTATCAACTGAGCTGAGGCAGTGTTTCATGAAACATTTTAAGTAACAATAGTTAACAATTCAAAAGCTAACATGTATATGCAAAAACCTATGTCTTGAAAAATTGTTTTAAAAAATATTGTATTCAGAAGTAATCGCTTTACTAAGCAACTTTGCAGATGAACTGACAGGTTTAAGAATAATTTTCAAAAACCCATTTAGAAAGCCTCAAGGTGTTCTTAAATTGTTCTTATATCCTGACATATCCAAACAAGGGACTAGTTGCTTGGAACAACAAAATGGCGCTTAGAAATAAGTGTTTATTTTTGTAGTTTCAAATTTCGAAATTTATTGTCTTCTTAAACGACAAATACAAATCTATTGTACTCTAAAACTATCTATGTAAATTAGTCCCGACCCATAACATTTATAAGTTCATGTCAACGCTTTCGGCTGCTTTTTTTAGAAAAATGAAAAAAAGCGTTAAGAAATGTTAATATGAACTTAGAGTATGTCATCTCAGTCTTTGTATGAGGTTTAAACAAAATTTTTAAAATTGTCTGATCAAAATTTTAGCCCGGTGATTGTTCTTTGCTTGTTCTGTCATTGTGCTGGGTGTTCCGAATAAGGTTAGTCTTATAAAAGCGTATAGCACCAAATTAATGCCATTTCTATCTTGTCCCATATGAGTTTCAAAATTTATTCAAAATCTCAATAAACACCAGATAAACACTGATAATCAGCTTACAGAACCAAAATCAGCCTGTAAGTGTTGACGTCCACCGATACATATAGCTACGGTTGATGCGCCTTTTCCATAAAAGAAAATGTTTAATTTTGTCAGATAAGTTTGTCGTCATCACACGACGGTAAAGTTGGCCTACGTGGCTATGAAAAGGCTTTTGTGACTTCTCGAACATTTCAACAGCGTGTTATTTTTGTAAGCAGACTGTAAAATTAAAATCAGTGACCTTAATACCGCCTTAATTAAACTTCCGCTCGTGTGACGGTATTACAGACAAATTTAGCTCAAGTACTCCTTACTCAACAACTTTAAACACGTTTGGTAAATAAAACCCGCAAATTATGAGACACACCTTTGGACTGTATATACGCACTACACTGCTCCCACATCCGTGAACACACGCGATAACTTTTCGACGTAGCCAGCTAGCTTGCACGACATCACATTTCAGAGCTCGTTCTCCTAGGAATGGAATTCTACGACTTGAGTATTGCATCTTGTATTGCTCAACTTTTGATGAGGTTTTTTGCGTAGGATTATTTTTTCGGGCTTTGGGTAATTCGCTTTAAAAATCAACCGCAAAAATAGTTTAAAATGTCGTGGACGCCCTGGTAAGCCCTCCTCTCTAAAAAGTTCCCTTTCTAAAGCATCAACTGATTGGTCAAGTCTTAAATATATAATCCCCCCCCCCCCCTCTAATAAATCCC
>JAOBAT010115235.1:0-14057 GCA_026413305.1 Hydrozoanthus tunicans
TGATTGTCAGATTTATATGGGGATTTATTACAAGGAGTCGTGACGTATTTTCCGAGTCTGTGTCTTGCTTTCTATACATCTATCGAAGTCGCAATTCTGTTTTGTATTAAATAATTTTCAAATATTGTTAGCAGAGACTGAGTTGTCCAATTTCAGTTGAACGTGTGTTGCATAAATTAGCAAGACGAAAAATCTGCATATTGATAAGAAATTAAAACAAAACTCCTTTGGCAAACGTCCCAAGAATATTGTAAAGATGTCGGTTTCATTCACACCAATGAGTTGTCACACCCTTTGCAGAGGTCTATGTTTCGCGTCTACAGGAATTCTTTACAGGGGCTGGATTATGTATTGGCAGCTGGAGCAAAAGCTTTTGAAGAATTGGAAGAGATCGTTGACAAACTTGGTTATAATTAAGGAAAGGGTTTCATATGGGCAAGAAAGCAGGCAGATGTCACGCTCTAAAATTATTTTTAGCAGAGTTGTCTATTTCAGTCGAACTAATTTTGCATAAATTAGCAAGGAGATAATTATACCATAATTGCAAACAGTGCTTCAAACAGGACCTGAAGACCTTTAATTTTGATCCTGTAACATGAAGCGGAGATTATGTCATCCTACCTTTGTCTTGTGTTGAGTGTACAGCAAGAAACACTTCAAGCTGTGCTTGTTTGAGTACACATTGAACTAATTAAGATGGTTGCTTGGCACCACAAAAATGGCGCATTTTGTCCACCTTCGAAATCCAATTTCTTCACGCTGAATCATTTCCCCAAAAACCCCTTAGAGATTCGAAAAGAATAACATTTCATCTTCTGAAAACCAGATTTTCAGCCAATTGTTTTATGTTGCACATACTTAAAAAATGCTTTAAATAATTTTGGCCTATATTTAATGTAGTTAAAAATAGGTCGGAGAAATTAAATTACTGTGGATTAATAAATAGACACGAAAAGCCCAAATTGCTGCTACTATTTATTTAAGTGTTGTTCTTCAATATTTTGTAGTTTTTATTGTCCTAGAATGTTTTTATTCGTTATGCGAAGCTTCAAAATCTGTCCCAAATTTTGAGGGATTTGAGGTACATAACCGTCATTTGATGAAATTCTATTATTGTCGATTTCTCCTATATAGATTGAGCCAAACGAACCATGCAGTGGTTTGTTTCTCGTATAGGCCTACCTACCATGAGAATATGAGCAGAATTGATTTTTTCGTCTGTTGCAACTTTTTTTGTTAATGTCTGGTATGAATGGTGACATCTACTCTTATATATTTAGTAAAATTACTAGGCAGTGCCTTGTTATTATTGTTTTGTTACATGACTTAATAAAGACGTTGTCTCGTGGACTGTTTATAATGATTATCTGGTTGCCAAGAAAACTGGAATTAGTTCGCAAGCTCAACTGTTGCTTGAAGCTCTGGTTGTCCTTTTAAATAGATCATTAAGGTCAAATGTTGTGACAGTTTAATAATCGATGTTCCACTACATTTCTTCATGAGTTTTCTTGGAGGTCATCCTGTTTTGGATGTCTTTAGCTATCAAGAGGTATTTTAAAGCTTTTTTATAGCCTTAAATATTAGTAATATTTTTTATTTTTTGGTCAGCTTCTGTTGTATACATTACAAGTAGGATGATGTCATTGATAACATTATACTGTAAATCTGAGATTGCTCACTGAAGACCTGATATTGGAGCAAGGCACCTTAACATGCCCTTTCCAACTCACTGAGATTTGCCTGTAGTAGAAAAACTCCAAAAATGCAAAATTTGTATATTATAATTATGCAGTTATTAGAATTTTTAAAATATTCCAAGTACATGTTCAGCTAAATGTGTATTTTATGAATTTCAGCTTGTTTTTGTTCAAACTGGGTTTAGCTCCACAAATACAAGATTTATATGGAAAAGCAACCTTTACTGGTGAGTGATTATGAGCTCTCAACATAAATACCTATTTATCCTTTCAATTAATCAACCCCTCCCCCAGTTCAAATGGAATTAAGGCAATTATTTTCAATAAAAAACTAAGTTCTCCATAATTGATTACCAAGTTTTCCAGACTATAACTCACATACTATCTGATAATTTTGCCCTTGTATTGGAGAAGGTGCAGGTTATCTGTTAGATTCTGAAGTTGATCTGAGTATACAAGTACAGCACTTGTCGTACAGGGTTAGAATATGGGGGTGTGGGTTAAAGTCCAAAACTAATGGTACATGGAAAGTATAAGATGCTTCTAGTTGGGAGAATTTACCAACACATCAGGCCTTTAACTGAGGGAAATGGCAGGTGCTAACAATCACACACCTAAAGTTCCTAGGTGTGTGGTGGTGTGCGATAGGTTTTATCAAGCTTTATTTCAAGTCTAGAGCAAACAAAGTGTAATACAAATACAAACAGCTGGTTTAAACAAACAGCACAATACAGTGAGGAGTATATTTACTGACTCTTGCATATGGCAATTCTGTTTTATATATCTCAGTACTGTAATACTGATTTAACAAAATATACTCACCCAGACATTTAATAATCATTGCATTATCCACACCTTTGTATTACCTGCAGCAACAAATAATTCAAAATCAAGGTGTGTGATTAAGAGCATGCCGATCGCTCTTTAGGCATGTGGCAAGGTGTGCGTGTGCGATTGCTTGCCTCTCAGCGAAAAGCCTGCATCATCAAAAGATACTATTCATAAAACGAGTTATTAATGGGTGTGATTTTGATATTCTTTTGTCTTCATTCAAGTTAGCCTGGCCAGGCTTGCTTGCTCTTGTGTTGAACTTTCAAAAGAATTTGTAATATGTTATCCAAAGTAAGGTTGGCCAGGATGCAGAGAAGAGAATTTTAAAATTGCTGCCATTAAATATGATCAAGGTTATTGACATTTGACATTGTTTTATTGAATCATTTAATTTTTACAAGGATATATGGACACTTACATCTGCAAATAGCAATCAATGCTAGTCTGAGGTAGATGAATTGTCAATTACTAATAAAAAAAATCTAAATTAGACTTAGAGTTTTGTAGAATTACACTACATAAATAAGGGGAAAAACAGAAAAAGAAATCTTTGCATTCTTGTTGCATTACATGCTTTACAAAAAGTTTACATTAAGTATTACAGTAGGTTTGTTAATGGTTTATTTGTTATAATAAAACCTTTGAGTTTGGCTGACTTTCAGGTTGATTTTTACTCTCTTGGTAGCTTTTTCTGGAGTGTTCTCTGTCAGGTTAATTCACAACATTGAGTCAGTGTTTTATTGGAGGAAATTAGAATGCCATGCAGTCGTAAAGTGAATAAACAAAATCTATATCTAACATTTTATGTACCTGGATTGACAATAATCACTTTGCTTCATAAAACAGAGGAAGAAATCAGTGCAATGAGCAAAGAGCTAGAGAAATATGGGATACAGATGCCAGCTTTTAGCAAGATTGGTGGCATACTGGCAAATGAGGTTTGTTATTTGATTTTCAGCAACCTGTTTTTTTAGAGATTTGTTTCAGTCATTTTTTCCCAATTAATGATAACTTTTGTTTTGTTTTGTTACTAGATGCCAGTTGATGAAGCTGCATGTAAGTTTTTGTGGTTTATGCTTAATTGTAGTTTAAGAGGAAATTCTATTAACATTGCTTGTATTAGTAAGTAGTGAAACTACTCAGGTGATTGTAGAGTTTCCACTCCTCTCATTATTGGAGGCTGACGCATTATGCCGGCTATAACAACCTCATACAAGGTGATTATTTTAGCCAGCATGTAAGCAACTTTTCAAAATGGATTGTAATATTTAAAAATATGATGATGATAATAGTTATGATAGTTATAATAGTTATGATATATTAAAATGTGAGATCTCATTCATTCAAGCTTGTGCTGTCAGTCTTCAAAATTGAAGGACTTACTGTCCCAACTTGAGAGTAGTTTGGACAAGAATTATTTTGAACTTGGTTGAATTTTGGTTGCCCTGCAACAACATAAGCCCTGGGTCTACAAGAATTTGCAGTCAACTACATCAGGCATTTTTTACCCTTTTTTTGGGTTGAAGTAAAATATGCTTTGTCATTGCATTGGTTAACTAAATTGTTTTTTGTTTTAGTACATGCGGCTGTCATTGCAATCAATGATGCTATTGATCATCAAGTAGCCTCAGCTACTCTTGAAGCACTGAAGAATCCTAGTGCTCACCTAGTTGATGTAAATCCAGACAATGCTGATGAGTATCAGCAGTTATTGTATGATGCCAAATCAACCAAATCAGAGAGAGCTTTTTCTAAGGTGGGTATCTGGTCCACATAGCTTACTAGTTAACGAGACTTGAGTATGTTTGCACCTGTCAGTTGTGTAGAGTTTTGTTAACATTTATTGTGCTAGACTTATAAACTAGGTGGTATAAACTATGAGCATGAATTTTGAACAGAGTGACCACTATGCAGTGTCTCCTTCAAACAGATTAGCCACAGTATAAATCTCAACTCAGTTGACTCGAACTCCCTGTTAATTCCGAAAAAATATTTCTCTGGACAGGATTTTATTTTAGATACAAAATCATTTAATGGAAACAGAGTTCAGTTATACTGTATTTCTGTCTCAACAATGGTGTGGTTCTTCAGCCCATTTGTTAAGGCCCCAGATGATTCCAGCTAGATGACCACTACCTATGACGGCACAATAGTCTGATCATACGCAGATGTGAAAACAAATGCAGTACTGACAGTAGTTTTTCAAATAGTTTATGACCAATATGCACAGGAATGGCACACAGGTCTTGCATTTTACAGATTGCGAACTTATGTACCTAGTGCATTCTGCTCTCGACTGGATACTGGTCATTATATACTGTACCATTAGAGCTAATCTACAAATTAAAGGAGGTCAAACATTGGGGAAAATCTGAAATGTTGATATTCTTTCTTGCAGACACCAAATAAAGATGAAATGGACGTTTATGACACGTTGTTAACCCAAGCTGAGATTCAAGGAAACATCAACAAAGTGAATGAAGAAGTTCGGCGAAGGAAGGCAGAAGCAATGTTGCAGCAGGTGTTGAATGAGATTGATCAAGCTCTAGACGCTGAACAAGAGTCTGTGCTGTTAGCGGCTCTAGAGAACAAAGCTGGTGGTTTGAAAGGAGTTGACATTCAGAATGCGGCCTGGTACCTTAAAATGTTGAAACAAAAACGAGAAGAGAAGCGCCAGGTGCTGTGTATAGAGCTGTACCAATGCTTCCAGTGATTATTGTGTAGGACATAGATATGTATACCCGAGATAAAGCAAGTAATAAGGCAGAAAACGAAATGATACTAACAGAATCTAAACAGTAAGTCCCAAAATGGACTCAAATTTACTTTTTGCCAAAAAACGCTTAAAATGTGTGAAGCACTATCATTGACAGTGGTGTATATCTTATTATAGGAAATTAACAATGCACGTTGACAACGCGACGAAAATCAACGTTTCACCTAATTAACGCGAATTATACAAAAATTAGGTTTACAGGCATTAAATTAACGCGAATTTTTACGACAAGCTTTATTTACTTCAATTTCTTCAAACTTGCGATTTACATCTCTGCACTTACAAATCTCAACATACATATGTCCCATGGAAAAAAGGAAGCGTTTACAGTTGTTAACTTTTAGGATTGCTCAAATGGATCTGGTTGGAAAACTCTGCCTTGTATTCTGAATTGTTTTAATGCCTCAGTGATCCCCGCGGCTTTTCACCCGTTCACAACAACTTTCTTTCCTTTTTCGCCTAGTAGGAATTCATAAATGTCTATTAGAACTTTGGCGTGGATTGGTTTTAGCCTTGATAGTTTCAAGTCTACGGCGATTGTGGCGACATCTCTGTTTGGCTCCTTTTCCAACACTTTGGTTGGACGTGAAATTAAAGAGACAGAGGAATATCAAGATCAGTGAAAAGACATTTTGAAGTTGATTTTGCCAAGCGAAGATATCTTGTCCGATAGTGACTCTGAGGAGCCTATAGAGGAGTCGTGAGATTTTGATTTTTCTATAATGAAAAAAAGATGTTTTAAATTGACAATGTTGTTAAAAAACGTGCATAAAATTTACATCAATATTTATTAAGATACATTTAATTAACGCGATTTGTCCAAAATCGCGTTAATAAAGTGCATTGTTAATTTCCTGTAATAGGGTATGCAGTAATTTGGTTTGTTGATCATCGGTGTAACTTATAAATAAGATAGTAATTAAGGTGTTCAACGTCCTGAAATAATTAATGTTGTAATGAAAACTATTGTGTGAAGAAGCTTGGTTCCGCTTCCAAACGCTTTTCGTCATTAGTTGTTATCCAACAAACATCTGCAGTAGATCAAGTTTTTTTTTAGTTCATCAATATTTTTCCAAAGGAAACAGTAAAACAAGTGACTTGTTTCGGCCGGACTGGTTCCAGACAATAATTAATCCTTTAAGCTATTTTCCACTGTCAGAACCCAATCAGAATCTGCTTTAGTAACAGATACTCAGTGGTCTGAATGAAAAAATGTTGTTTGTTAATAGGAAACCGGGGACTCATCTGCCAAACTAAGCCAAAGCGAAGTGCAAGAGATACTGCAAAGCGCAAATGAAAATGCAGAAAAACACAAACAAAGTAAGTTTCTGTAAAACTGGGTCGTACGAAATTGAAACCGTTGCAACTCTAGCTTCACCAATCTTTCTCGTGCCACATGCCAAATTACACCTTCACAGAACTCAAGATTCCACTTTTCTCGATCGTCCCTACATCCCTCTTTTAGATCTGCCCTTCCTTTGTTTTGTTCCATTTCTACTGTCAGTATCCATGTCTCTTTTCGCCTTCCCTTTTCCTTTTACCCACTGATGCCCAGAGTTTGACCATCCTAGTTGGGTTCACCGATGCCTGTGTAGTCTTTGTTGCTTCTCCTTTTAATCTCTCTTACTCCACGTGCGATGTTACCATTTTGTAAAGCATTCAAACATTCCAACTACCGACCTAATAGGAGACGATGTATTTAGGGTGGATTGATGGCCGGTTCACCTGCGTCATCAAAGCCCTCCTTGGAAGTACGGTCAAAAATCTCCCTGACAAAGCATATTTTCTTTTCCTCTGGTTTCGGTAGCAGTTATTTTTTTGCGGGAGGAGATAATCATCTCACACCTTAAAGGGCAGGGGCGGACAAGAACCGTGGCGAACGATGCTGAAGCCACGGCCAGATTTTTTCCATTTGTGAGGGTGCTGTTAATGCCGAAGGCTGTGCCATGCAAAGTCAAAATGTACAGCAGTATGAACATGCAAGTTCGCAAAGCTTCAGTTCACCAAAATTCCGGTTTTTTATTGTCAGGTGCAATTCTGTGTGCAGCTTACAGAGTCATATCCAGGCAGAACACTCTTTGTCTGGCTTCTGTTAGGAGTTCGAGACTCAAGCCGGCACAGTCGATCCAAATTAAACTTTATGTGGGCATTTAAGAGTTATTGTTATATGTAATGATACAGTTCTTATAAAGCGTTCTGCAAGGACAAAGCTAATTGAATTATGTTACAACACTTTATTTTTCACTCGAAATAACTTATTATTTTCTTGTTAAGTGGAAAGCATCGCTCTGGCTATAAACAAGTCTGTTGATGAAGGATCTCCAGCCGAGACGCTATCACTGATGCAGCGACCGGAGGCTTTATTGCCACCTGTGTACAACAGAAGTGCTTTCCTGTACCACACGGGGCTCAAGATGGGAAAACTAGAAAAACAACAGGTATTTAAGTGTATTTTTCCTAACTTATATCATTGAATTTTTGCGGCGTCTTTGTATAGCAAATTTCAAGAAATTAGTACTAAGCGATGTTTTGCTTTAGTGTTTTTTTTTATTTTGTGAATTTTAAATACTTAGGTCACTTAGTTTTTTGCAAGCTGAAACTTTTTGGCGAATTGCTTTAAAACGTTCAGTTGTGAATCTGGAATGACTGAAACGTATTTACATAGACATCCAATACACGTTATAGTCTACCGTAGAACAGCGTGATCAACTACTCAAGCGGACCAGATGGCCGAATTAGCGCCGTTTGTAATTTATCGACACTTAACCTTGGTACATTTTCATTATTATCTTAGGACAAACATGTTTTAACTTGTAAATAGATTAATTTCTAGATATGATCGCTTACAATACCCAACAAGTTTTACCCTTTTTAACTTTTATGTTTTGTTCTACATTAAATTTTAGTGCACTGCACAGTCACTCTTCTATTTGTAGATATGTATAATTCTACATGACGTTTATTATTGAAGACATAAAGTTTTTATAATTATTGGGAACTACAAACAAAGAGCTTTCCGTTGGTTCAATTGACTTACTCTGAAGTGAAAATAAAAAACCTATGCGAATCTTGCTGGTGCGAGCCACTGAACGCTTAGTAAGCTTTTTGACCCTCTAATCAAGTCGCGTATATGTAGCTGCCTTCGTGCTTTTGAGTAAAAGTTATAAGTTTTCTTTGAAAATCTAAAAGTATTACGTCTTGTAATTTCCAATGACAGGGAAAATGAAGTCACTAAAGCAAAAAGAAAAATAACTATGAGTTAATATTTGGGCGCTCGACCTTGATGTGCAAATGATTTACAAATCTGAGAATCCTTGCTGTTGTAGAATACCCCAACTTTCCTGGGGGAATGTATTGCCTGTAAAAAACTTGACACCAATCATTTGAGTAATTATGGTTGAAGCTTCTGCTTTAAATTGTACTGTTATTTAACCTTTGCATCGTTATTTTTGTCTAGGCTACTGAAGGAGATAACCAGCTCACTCATGCAGAGATTGCAGAGCTGACACTAGGTAAGTATTGATAGATAACAAGTTTGTCATAAGTATAATGCTGTATATAGTTACAAGTACTTTAGAATTGTAGGTTTTGACTAAGGAACTGTCATCGCTAATATGTTTTTCAACTCTGTAAATTCACAATTTTTCTCTGTGGTCTTGTAACTTTCAACCGCCCCCATTGCGATCCTAGATTTCGAAGTGCTTTTGGATGAAAACACATGATAAGGAGAGCGTCCAGTTGCTTGGTCAGTCGGTCACTTTTCAAGACTTGAATTGATATAGATCCTTTTTAATTGGGCTATTGACTTAGCCCTCATACTACTGCATTTAGCCTATCAATCACCAAAGAAAACGAAAAACATCGATAAGCCATTGATGCATGTGCCGCATTTTGGTGTCATTTTTTATGACTTCGTAGTGAAGAATGGGTCAGGACTTGCAAGGTTAGGCCAAGATCGCGTACATAGTACGAAGTCCGGCATATTGGAACACGAACGGGTGTGACAGACACCAGGAAAGACCTCCAACTCTAGTAAACCGTGGTGCAACGCAGTTTTTTGTCAAATTGTTTTCATACAGTACGTACAGATGGAGGAGTTTTTTATCATAAAGTTTCGAGCTGCAAGTAGTCTGTTACTGGCATACTCTTTCAAGACCCTTCTCTGTGTTGAACTGAGAGGAATGCACTCAGTGGTTAAAAACTAAATTTTTCTATTTCAAGTAGCATGAGCGAAAGATGTAGTAACCATTTAGCTTTTCGACGTGCAATCCGTATTACATCTGCATCTGTAGCTGTGTTTTGTCAAAGAAAGCAGATAAGCTCTATTCGCTCATAAAATCCTTTACCATTTTATTAGAAACAACTCCTATAGTTGACCACTCGCTAAGGTTCCACACAATCTTGTTGCATGGTGGCATTTGCTCCTACATGTATGCAGGCGGAACGTTCGAACCCTGTAATCACAAAGAGGCTTTCAATGTTTGAGTAGTGAGTGATAGACTGATATTGATTATCCATGAGTAGGCCTTTCTCTTAGTTGGAGTCAATTTTAGCATTCTTTTGTCTCAATTTAAATTAGCCCCGCTAGCAGGGTTCGTCCGGGTCCTCAAAAACCTTAAAAGTCCTTAATTTTCAGTTTCCAAAGTTTGAGGCCTCAAAAATCCTTAATTTTTAAAAAAATTAGTCATGGTCCTTAAAAAGTCCTTACATTTTTACTTTTTCTTTGTTGTGATAATTCGATAAATGTCAATAATGCCCGGCAAATGCATTTTCCGAGAATCTTGGCTCGAAAGGGCAGAGTTTACTCGGTGGCTTCAAGCAGTACTTGGAGATCCGTACGTGCAGTTTTTGCCACAATACCGTAAGAAGTCATGTTTTATGTCAGTTCTGGTAGTTCTTAGGTCCTCAAAAACCAATAATTTTACCTTAAAAAGTCCCAAAAAAGTCTTAAATTTTGCTTTGAGAAAAGCGGACGAACCCTGACTAGCCTCGTTCTTGAGTTAAACTTTCGGAAGAATGATACCCAAAACGAGGCTAGTAAGGCTAAGTTGAACGTACACAAAAAAACAAAATATTAAAATCGCCACCAATTGTATGAGTAAGACATTACAAGTGAAACATTTCATGGAAGAAAACTTTGTTTTCTGTTGCAGTTTTGAGTGCAGTTGTTGCAATTAACACTGCTATTGAGAAGAAAAACAGCGACGAGTTAATCAGACAAATGCAGTCAGAAGTAAGCGGACTGGAGTCAGTTGACGAGGGCCTTAGTATGAGATATTTAAACCATTTTATTTCTGTCAAGCAAGAGAAATCTCAGGTTGGTGCATATTAGCCTGTATGAAAAAACTTGTTTGAAATAAAAACATCATTAAGGGTAAAATCTGCATACAAAAGGTCATGAATATTTTAGGTTTGAAAAAAGTGATCTCGTTTACAAATTATGATAATGAGTGTTTGATAAGCCTTAAACTAGAAAGAAACAGTTTTAAAAAAGGTCATGTAAAAATAAATTAAGGCGTTTCGTGTCTCACAAAATTTTTTAGAATGTTCTCCAACTTCTTAATTCTGAGAGCGTGCTAATTTGTGAAAAGTCTTACGTTTACTCAGGGAAGACAGAAGATTTTTCAGGAGTTTGTAAAGTCGTTTGGGAATTTTTGAAAAAGGTTAACCAAAATCTCTATTAATGAGATTTTTTATTTTGCTTCATCGAAGAGGAAGTTGCTTGACTTTTATAAAAGAAGAGCATGAATGCAGAGCCAGGTTCTTGTATCAACACATAAAGTTTGCTTTTTGTCAAATTACCGGATAACTTGCAACATCGACCAAAAATGGTCTCCGTAAAAGTAATTATTCTTCAACCCAAGCAACTCTTATTTCTAGCCCATTCCCGCGTTTCCGAAAAAATTACCTTCAAGCATATAGTTATTTCATCCTAGTAAAATAATTTCTATCAGTTGTGAATTGTTAAAAATGATGGTTATGACTGAGAAAGGCAGAGTTTCAGACCGGCTGTTATGTCATCTGTTATGTCATTAGTTATGTCATCCTAGTAAAACAATTTCTATCAGTTGTCAATTGTTAAAAATGATGTATATGACTGAGAAAGGCAGAGTTTCAGGCCGGCTGTTTCCATGTAGGAATGTGGTGTGGAAAGAGATGATCTAACCCAGATGGAACTGCAAATCTGTGTTGACTACGTGAACACCATGGTACAGGAGGAACATGACTGTGAGTACTGTAAAACGAACTTTTGTAGCATTTTCCTTTTACATTCTCTTCACTTTTTTAACTTAAATTTATCTTAAAGTCTTTAACCTAATTTTAGGTTATATGTGTCTTGTTTGATTTAGTAGCAAAGTATAAGTGTTATTGTAGATATCCTGGTTGAGTATATGTTATTGCTTAAAAGTGAGAGTTTTGCTTTTAACAACTCAGCATCCATAAATGGTTGAGACCGTTTTTCGGATGACATAAAGTCGTGAGTTGCAATTCATTCATTATGTTTTCTTTTTACAAAAGTGATCTCTGCGATTTCTGTGATCAACGAAGCCATCGAGAGACGAGACCCAGATGGTACGCTGAGAGCTCTTCAGGTTCAAGCAGCTAAAATTTCAGATGTTGAAGAGGACAATGCAGCTCTTTATCAAATGGTTCTTGCCGCAAGGAAGACAAGCAAAGCACAGGTTTGTATTTTTTGCTATAATTCCCTAGATGAATGATATGTTGATGATAACGATGATGGTTGTGGTAATGATGAAGTTGATGATGGTTGTGTGGATTGTAAGTGATGATACAATGATGGTCAGAATGATAATGTTCCAACTGTATAACTAAGACAAACTTTGCTTAACGAACAGCGTTTGGCTTTGCTATTTTTTTCGTTCAGAAAGCCAACGAGGACCAAATGTTGTTATGGCACAATGAAATTCAAGAGCACGTGCTGGAAGTAAACGATCATGCAGAGGAGGCTAGAAAATGTGAGTAGGAAGAAAACTCTTTCATCTTCATCTTTAACTCCTTCCCTTATGTTGTTTGTGTATGAGTTATAAAGGTTAGGATGTTGATGAACTGAAAGGGGCCCAAAGGGTTAGTCGCAAGTTTACTTTTGTTTTCGGTTACTTCTTGGTTTTCAATTTTTGATTTTGCAGACACACAATCAGGACCTCACTTCGCATGTACGACCAGTTGGTCGTAAAACTTTGAGCCGTGAATTAAGGGGAAAACAGTTTTCTTAAAGAAGTACGGGAAATTTTGCACAATCCTCGAGGTTCTTGAATTTCTTTGGAGTATACATTTTGGCTGACACCAACGATTGGAATTCAATACTGGGTTACTATTTTGGAAAAAGTTGTTCGTTTCTAACTCTAATTTTCAATTTTGGGAAAAGTTTACTGTCAGTGCAACGCAACAAAAACTGACTAAGAATCAGTTTAAGTGTTTCAGACAATGGTCAGTGACTGTACCTCAAAACTTGCTTCGTTTTAAAGAGTTGTCAGTGACATTCACTAACCTAAATGCGTTAACTAATTGTAAAAACCCCTCACTAGTGGTACACGCAGTGGTAGAGATCAACCGATGCTTTACATCTGGTGACGAAGACACGCTGCTCACTGCTCTCCAGTCTCCTGAGGCTGGTCTCCGTGGAGTCACGGAGGAATGCAAACAAGCGTACTTAACAGAGTTGAGGGCAGCTGAAGGAGAGAAGGAGCTTGCTGGTGAGTAAAGCTGTAAATGATGGAGATGGCAGTGTCAAAGCTAAAAGCTTTGGTATTCTCTTATTCCTTTTTAGTTTCCGCAGATTTCAGGCTCTGCTCATTCTTGGAAAGTTTTTATTGACTTAATTCTTAAAAAGTCTCAAACTCTAAAATCAAGAATGCCAAGAATAGCATTATGTTTTAAGCAAAGTCGAGGAAAATAGATAAAATAGAGATATGATTTTTTGTAGATGATCAAGTTTCATATTCTCAATTTAACCATCAAATTTGTTTTATGTAGAGAAAAATATGAATTTGATGTCAGTGAGTTTTTTAGGCGTGAAAGATTTAAAGGGTATCAGAAACAACCGGTTTGACGTTCCAAACCTTCCCTTTTCCATGGATTGTAAGATTAGTTATGGATAAAGAACCAAGCCGTATACTGAAAACCTCTATTGTTGATATTTTTGTTGTTCGTTTTTATTATTGCAATAAATCCTCTAACGCAGAAATAATTTACATTCTACAATAGCCATATAAGGTAGGTGACTACCAAGCTTTTTATACAATGGATGGCGCTCAGTGAGTTTGTTACACAATGTCTGCCTAGAGTGAAAGCTGAAACCTCATGTTTTGAGTAAGTTGTTGTTTGTGCGAGTGGCTTTGTAACCAATCTATTGTTATGTCACACAGGTCTCACCTCACCTTGGTTGGCGCAGAGAACATCGCAGGGTTTTACCTACTACTTTAATAGCGAAACCGGTGAGGGGGCATGGATAAAACCAGAAGATTTTGCAGACAACTCAAGATTATTAACAAAAGAAGAAATTCAGGTACTTGACTGCATGCGTTTTCTTGCAGTGTAAAATATTAGAGGCCTTTATTCTGTGGTTTACATCTCTCGGAAGAGTGTAAGAAAAATTATACGTTTACAGGACTTGCATTGGCTATGAAGGACTGGGGAAATAAAGTTGCACTATTAATCATTTATATGCATACATGTAGATCTGGTGGGCCACGAAGGATGGGGGGGGGGGGGCGATGGAGTAATAGTGTTAT
>JAOBAT010115246.1:0-14056 GCA_026413305.1 Hydrozoanthus tunicans
ATTATTTATGTACACTACTCTCTAAATTAGATTGTATAGTTAACATAGAAGAGCCACCTGGTGGAATGTTAATAAACCATTATCATTATTATTATTATTATTATTATTATTATTATTATTATTATTATTATTATTAAGTCAGAACTCTTCAAATTCCTGCTCCCAAACCGGTTTAATAGCAAGTTTGTATAGATTTTGTATAGATGGGTTGTTATCTCAATATCTTAACTTTATTTCCTTCTAACAATCGTGGTTAAGTGAACAGTGGATACTCTGTTTGAATAGGAAAAGCAAGATAACTTGGACGAAGTTGCGTACCTCAAGCGGCAGGTGAAGTCACTCACCGAACAAGTTCATCAACAGCAACAGAAAATAACACAGTTGCGTTACCGCAGTGCTTCTACTGGCTCAGCTGGGGTTAGTACTAACATTAACCAATCATACTTACGGTTTTCTTTGTTACATGCGCAGGAAAAGTTCAACGATAACCGTAGCTGTTGGCAAATTAAAACTCAACTCTAGTTTTGTGTTGGTTCGGCAGGTTAACTCAGCTAGAACTTTGACTGCCAGCTACGTAATGTGAAACGTAACTAATGAAGTTTAGGTGTTTTCTCTTCGTGAGACAGATAAGTTAATCGAGTACACAAAATTAATTTAAAACCACGGGCTCAGTCCGAGGTCTTTTGTGAGGTGGAAGCGCCTATTGAGAGGGTTGTGGAAGAATTGATCTGAACTCTTATGCTGTTGAGACTAGAAACCCCAATCGTTAAACTGTTACCCACCAGCTCGGTCTTTAAAAGCTTTATTGGGTTGAGTATAAAAACACACTTAATAGTACAACACCTATCAACAAACTAGCACTTGATTAAAACAAAGACCCAAGGGTGGGGGGGGGGGGTACGAGACGCGATTGTCCCCTGCGAGGCGCACCACTATAAATCTAAAAAATGGACAAACAGGAACTATTTACAAAAAAGAATTGCAATAGCTACCGATGGCAAGGCAGATTCTGGTCATGATCCTGGCTCAGGTGTAGTTGGCATCAAAAGTAGTTCTAAGTAAACGCATAAGATGAGACAATAAAGTTCTGGAAGGAATCCGGATTAGAGAAATTTGAAGGTGACGACAGTTTGTGACATGCACTCCTATAGTATTCATTCATTGACACTACTCATACATCATGCATTTGACAACAACGTAATTTTATGAGGAAATGTTTGTTTTTTCCTTGTAGTCCTTGAGTTCTATGTCTGGTCAAAAAGGTGTCGTCAAACAAGAGATCAGGTAGGCCAACTTGTCTCTTTCTAATGAACGACGAAAGAAACCGTGCTAAACGAAAAGGGTGTACACAAGTGTAATTTGGTGGTTTCATGCGCATCATAGCGGCCATGTTGGTTCCCATGAACAAGAGAATTTTCGATAATTTCTTTTGTTTAGGGTACCAACATTGCCGCTTCGTCATTTGTCTTTAGCGTCTCTAGGGAGTGAGTGAAACCCAAGAATAAACGGACGTTTTCCAGATTGTTCGACCCTTCTGTCACGTCGTATTTTTAATGCCCTCGCCAACGTTTGTTTATAACAATTTGAAGTAAGCAGAACATAGCTCGTATTATTGCATGTAAGTCCTTCACAAGCCTCCAGTAGAACAAAGAACTAGCCTTCATATAAACCTAGTTACCCTCAAATGTCTTGAGAACGTATCACCACACAACCTACAAGATCTCCTGGAACCATATATAACTGAGCTCCCTTTTAGTTGTTTTGAATAACACAAATTATCCGCGTTGCAGAGTTCGGTTAAGAGACGCATTCGTACGCCATTTAGAGGAATCTTCCAAGGTGTGTATGTGAAAAATACTGTAGAAATAAAGGAAACAAAGTCATCGTCACGTTTAGTCATCTCCATCATTATCATTGTAACCATAATGAATCATTGTCCTAATCACTTTTATCATCATTGTCATCATAATTATCGTCTTCACCATTATCATTACCATCATCATCATCACTTCTTCATCAACATCATCATCATTATCGCCTTCACCATTATCATCGTCACCATAATTAATCACTGTCATCATCACTTTTATCATCATTGTCATCATCATCGTCATCACCATTATCATCATCATCGCTTCTATCATCGTCATAATCATCGTCATCACCATAATAATCTTCACCGTCACCACCATCATCATCGTCATTTACTCTTTATCAACATCAACATTATCAATCGTCACCATTATCGTCTTTATCGTTACAGTCATCATTATCGTCATCTAGTCATTAAGTAACTCAAAATCATAATTCTGTGGCGGTTGAAATTCAGAAGAAAATCAGGCATGATTATTCCGAAATAAAAATCTTTGTTGTCCTTTGTTTTAAATGTTGAACCATACTCGTGACGTACAGTGACGACCAGTGTTCTACCCCTCTTCAGCGTGTCAGCACTCCTGCTCTTCCATGTTAGACTTACATACATCAGTTATTTGAATATTTGGTTTCAAGTCCTTTCAACATAGTAAGATTTTGAAGATTTTCTTTCTTGCAGTGTGTTTTTGATACCCAAGATAAAATGCAACTTTGGTACAGTCATTTTGTATAATTTTAGTATCATGAACATAAAGATTCTCGAAACCGCTCTAAAAATGTTAGCCACAACAAGAGATTATACAAAGGCCTCTTTGTATGCCCGGGTAAACCATCAGTTGTTGCATTGTACAACGAATCAAAGGTACACCGTGTTACACGTGTCACACACACACACACCTATATATATATATATACATGACCATTCAATAAAGTTCCCCGTGTATTGCTTGTCCGACTCGCAAAAAGTGTCTTGTTGCGTGACGCTTGCCCTTGCGTTACACATGTCAACTTCCATGTTTAGTGCCAATCAGTAACGGTTGCTTTTACATTAATTCACGTATGATTGCGCTACATTGGTTATGTTACGCATGTGATTATGTTTGCGTCACGCTCCATGTTCATAGTCATGATCATTATGCTCTTCATTGCAGAGTCACGCGCTGCTGTCCAAGCAAATTTCCCGGACGGAAAACACGATAAACCAGGCTCAGAAAGGTCTTAGATCATTATGCTCACATCAATCTTCACCCTCTTCCAGCAGAGAAGATTTAAGTCACTGTGGTGTGTATCCGTCTCAGTATAACACATGCACTTGTTTTCACAAACGCACATTCCAGTCACGCCATACTTCACATAACGCCTTGACAGCACTTTAATTGATGAATACTTTACAAACACCTCGCGATAGGCAGCATTACTAGGTTTGTTTTTTAGTTGGCCAGTTGTAAAAGTAACAGTTCATGTCAATTCATATTGTTCGTCAAAACACGCGCGCACATTTCTTTCAATCAAACCTGCCGAATTCCCGCGTTTTAGTTGACCATAACGGGAGTACTAAGCGAATCCTGGGTCTGGGTGCTCGGAGGTGAGCGGCCTTTAACTACGAACTTAATCTGCTCACTGGGAGATAGTTCAAGTATACTTACTTTAACTCTTGGTTAATCTTTACTCACTTTCGAGCAACCTATAAATAAGTAGGCCTAGACAATCAAGAGCTCCCGCTGGTCGGACCAGCCAGTCAGATGGAATTCTCTTATTTAAAAGGGGCTGATCCATGCTTTGTAGACCCTTTTAGCTAAGCAACAACAAGAGATTTAATCGAGATGGCTGCCATGTGATAATGGTCGGTACTTGAGACTAGATAGTCTCTTTCGAACTCTTTGTTGCATCTCTTTGGAGCGGTTGGACAAAGAACAGGTCAATGAAAGTTCCGCAATGATGCAATCTAATGAACAGTTTTTTTATTTGGCAGATGTTTCCCATGAAATAATACGTTGAATTTTCTCTTTCTTTGCTATACAACAACGGTATTTTAATTTAGATCCACTCGTTTTGTGCTAACATTGATAGGTACTTTAACAGAATATCGCAGGCTCAGGTCATTACTTTGCAACACAACACATCCTAAGAGTGCATCAGGTTGTCTGCGCTTGTGCGAAGCAATATTAAGTGAACAGTGTGCAACCTTACGCGACCTGGGTAAAAAGTCATAGTAACATACTAGTAATTAATTTTCCCCTTTCAGGAAGTGACTCCAAAGTCAGAAAAGGAAGATCAGCTATAAAAAGGAGTGACCACAGATCACATTCGTGGACTGCTGACACAATTGACAAAATCGTGAAGACCTGGAAAGATACAGGAGGATTGTCGCACGGCAGCTCAGTAGACACTTCAGACTCGGACAGTAGTCAAAGCATAGGTCCTGGAGAACAAACTAGAAATATTCCTGACCATAATAGATTGCAATTTTTATAGCAAACATAGCGCAGCTCGTTTGCATGGTCATCTTTCGAGCTGTGGGGGTTCAGGACGAGTAACTGATAACTCAAAATCGAGCCGCTTTTCATTCAGAGAAAAATAATATTATTCTTTGCTGTGCTAAATAGAATTTATGATTCATAATAATTGATTATTTGAAAGAATAGTATCGTGCAAGATTCGAGATTCCAAACAATTAACGTTGCCACAGACCTTATGCAATAGTGGTACCGATTTTAATCTTCCTTCGTGTTCATTCAAATAAGCCCATACTAGTCTTGTTCTTGCGTTAAACATTCAAAACAATATGTTTGTCCAAACAAGGTTAGTAAGGTTAACTTGAGTGTAAACAAAAGAATATCAAATTAGCCGCCATTTTTGCATAGGGTCTATACAGCCGCTTAAAATCGTTGAACGGCCGACAAACTGGAGAAAAAATAGTAAAAGGTACACAATCGAATGGTAGATGAGTTCATCAAAATGCTATGTGTAGGGTACACTGTTCAAGATTAGGTTACCCAATTACAACGAAAAGGGTTGTACAGCCAATCCGAATGCAGTGTGTAGGGCGAACAGTCGGAGGGTAGTATAACCGATTCAAATGCAGGGTGTAGGGTGGACCGTCGGAGGGTAGACCATCTCCAACAAACACTAACGAGAAGCTTGGGCCTCAATGAATGGTGCACCATTTTTCGTTCGTGTAACATGCGCAATGGATCGAAGTTTCGGCACGCACCACAAATATTTTAAAATGTACTGGAAAATCGCTAACTTGAATTGCAAAAGATCACATTAGTTTATACTAGGTCATCTACGGTTTCCTAGTTAACGACAGAACAAGTTAATTTTGAAAAGCGACAAAAAGCGAAATTGAGGCATGAGATTTTGTTTTTTTAGATCAAAAGATCAAGCTGAAAAAAAGGCTTATTAAAGCGGGCGGTATAACGGAGTTACCACAGGGAAACCGCTGTTTAAACTTGGTTTATGTTGACATGGTATTGGTTAGGAGCCGGTTTGGCTGCACTGAGCAGCTTAACAACGACGAACATCCGGGCCAAAAATGGATGAAATATCATAATAACTTCATAGAAATAGAGAGTTATTAATGCCTAAAGAAAAAGTCAGTGCCACTTATACATTGGCTTTATCACTTCAAAGGTTCGAAATCAGCCATCGTTCCAGCCACTTGAAGCCATTTGTTATGTTTGTGCATTAAGCGATAATTAATCGTTAGTTTGAAGGCAGTGAAACACACAACTGCACTGCACAGCTCGACAAGAAGCGATTGTAAACTTAATTTCTGATACACGCTTCTAACTTAACCTCTTTTACCTACGTCTTAACCCTTTCAGTCCTAAGGCATTTGTCAACATCTAAATTCCCCTTACAGTAAACAAAAGAAAACAAGCTGGTTAGTACTGAGAATATGAAATTTGATCATCCACCAAAAACTCGAAGATGAATTAAGAAATTCTCCCAAACTTCTCATAGGAATACTATGGACTTAATTTGGGAGAATTTACAAACTCATCTTTGGGCACTCTTAGGGGTTAAAGGGTTAAGTGAGTGAAACACTCGAAATTCGTCGACCGAGATGGTGTTCCATCAGACCTTATGATAAATCGAGGCTTTCCTTTAATGATGAACAGAGCCCAACCCCGGGGTAGGCCTTCTTTTATTTTTTACACGTTTGGGTTCGCCCTCGGAATGTTCCCATTTCCTTCAAATGGCACTGCACTGTTTCAGTGATCTAAATTTTCTAGTCTTTCATATTTGATGTTGTCCTAGAAGAGATTGCAGGAAAAAACATTGCGTAAGTTTTTGCTAGTACGTAGTGTAACCCAGTTGAGCTGGTTTTCGTCCATAGCCTCGGTTTAGTGCAAGTGTATGACAGCAGGAAACGATGTTGCACCATTTCTTTCAAAGCCTGTTGGTGAAATCTCCAACCAGCTTAGGGGAATTTCACTTTTTATCCTGAACAGGGTACCTTTGTCGTCAATTATTTATTTTGTTGAAGTTGAGTAAGGAGAAATTAGATGTTGATAAACTAGCTAGGACAGAAAGAGCCCCAAGGATTTCTTCAGTAACCGTTCTACTTCAAAAGAAACAATCTGAAATTTGTCACATGGTTCGCAGTACTCGTGGAGTTCCTGGAAAACTCCTGGAATTTCGAGATTTCCTTCCAGGGCTTGGAAAACTCGTGAAAAAGCAGTTAATTTATGCAATTTGGGGGAAAATATTTCAACTCTATAACAAACAAGTAAGGAGAAACTAGTTGTTGATAAACTAGCTGGAATAGAAAGAAACCCAAGGATTTCTTCAATTACCGTTCTACTTCAAAAGAAAACAATCTAAAATTTGTCACATGGTTCGCAGTACTCGTGGAGTTCCTGGAAAACTCCTGGAATTTCGAGATTTCCTTCCAGGGCTTGGAAAACTCGTGAAAAAGCAGTTAATTTATGCAATTTGGGGGAAAATATTTCAACTCTATAACAAACAAACAAAAACCTACTGAACATCTTGCTCGCAATTGTACGCTTTATTTTTATTTTTTTTACTAAATTTCAGGAAGTTTTTTCTTAGCGTTTGGTTCAGTTGTTGTCATCTTGCGCCTTCGAAAGCTTAAGATTGGCGGTGTAGTTGACCAAGCAGCAAAAATGAGTCTGGCCCAATTAGAAACTTTGTAAATATTCTTTGTAAAACATTCTTCAAAACAAAGAAATAATACTCAAAGAAATTTCTAGAAAGGTCAGTTATGAAAACATACTCTATTTTGTTAATGCGATTTCCGAATCTACTAGCAGTAATTTTATTTTAAAACTCGAGGAGCTCTTAGCAAAATGTTTTTCTGAAGCAAATTTTTATCAGCCGTATTCTTCCATAAAAACTCTTGTGTATCTTGAGTTCTGAACTGTCCAATTACAAAACCAAATATTGAAACCCAGCTAGGGTATTGTGGAACAAGTACAGTAACTTCATTGTTAAATTTGTGATAATTTGCTAGTTAATACATCAACATAAGTGAAATTTATTATTTAAACAAAAAATCAGCTCGAACCAGAAACCAAAATGGTGTTAACTGTTAATAATTTAACAGTCTAAACGATTACGGATTGGTGTAGTTGGCTTATATATGCATATTTTTCAGAAATCTTTGTATAACTACCAAAAGTATTGTACCTTCAATTCATTTATAATTATTAGGCAGACAAGCAACTCGATTCGGTTGTACTAACAAGACTTATATTCGACGCCCGAGAGGAAGAGAAACGATGACTCCGAGACACAACGCAGAAGACCTCGGCAAAATTTTAACTCTTTTTGCAATTTTGGTGAGTATTTAATCCACCTTGGAAAACAGACCAAAAATACTGTTCCAAATTTTTCTAACATCTTCAAAGTTGCTCAGCGAATGCATTTTTAAGCGTTTGATACCGTTTTAGCGCTGAAATCGTCCCACAGGGTAAATTATAGTAATAGGCATAAATTTGAAAACGCGTCTTTGTTCTTAAAGTTAAGTTGTAATCTATCGTGCACACGAGACTGGAATTTTGTACGATAAATCACCACAATCGTTTGAACATAATTTCGATGGCTTTTTAACAATTTCTACAAAATTTCGTTAGTTTTCGAAATTTTTTTACAGAATTTAGTTTGTTTTTCAATTTTTTTTTCAAACAATTACCACAATCGTTCGAACAAAATTCCAATGGATTTTCAAACGTTTCTCCGAATTTTGTTGGTTTTTCAATTTTTTTTTCAAATAATTGCCACAGTCGTCGGATCAAAACTTTGTTATTTTTGAAATTTTCTACCAAATTTTGTTGGCTTTTCAAAATTTGTACATACAATTGCCATGATCGTTGGAACGAAATTTCATTTTTTAATACTCTTTAAAATTTTGTTGGTTTTTCAAAATTTTCTACAAACGATCACCACAATCTTTGGAACGAAACTTTTTTTTCAGTTTCTTCAAATTTATTAGTCATTCTTTGCAGTTTGTCTTTCTAGGAGTTGTGTTTTGACGAGCTCAAATAAAGTACGAGGCAATAACGTATGGTGGGACACAAAATGTTTTTTCTAAGGCCTTCCGCGTTATATCAGTGTGAGCCAATAAACCAAGCGAAGCGAGATAATCTATAAGTGCTAGCCGATGAATTTTGCTTTCTAAGGTTGTAATTGGATAGGTTTTTCAAAAACACAAGTATTGGATTTGGTTGGTTTAGGCGCTCACCATTCAATGCATATTTTGTATTCTCGTTAATGTTTAGGTGTTTTTGTTTTACCATCGGCAATCTCTTTTATACATGTCATCCATCTAGGTTTGTTTAGCTACTAAAGCTATTCTAGGTGGGAATTACCTGTCAGCGAGTAATTTTTGTCGACATTACACTGCAACTAAGGTAATAGTAAATATACTGTTCTTGATGTAGAGTTGTTGTAGTGCAAAACATTTCATGAGCTACGTTACGCCCAACTTGATCTTCTTGCAGAGAATAATATTCGTGCAAACTAAATCTACAATACTGAAAAAAGCTAAGCCGAGGCTAATACACGTTCAATTTGGGGAACTTGAAATGTCCAGTTTCGAATTAACGGGGCTCAACTGACTGCAATGATAACCCTTTTATAACAAGTCGTCATCATGAAGTGTTTTTATCTTGTTTTATCTGTTATTAGTACAAACTTGCACACTGTCACGATTGGCTTATCTACTCACTGTCTATTGAGTGATTGACAGCGAGTTGCGAAGAATAACAATAATGATAATAAATTATTTATAGAGCGCTTAATCTAAATTCTAAACGCTTGAAAAGAAAGATATAAGTGTGATATAAATACAAGAAATGAAACACGAAAACAAAGCCATTAATTAAGATTGAATGCGGGTTTAAGAAGCCATGGCTAATAAGAGATGTTTTAAAAGCGAAACTATCAGCTAGTGTTTTCAAACATAAAGCAATGGCAGATTATTTTTTTAAAATCTCGTCGTCGTTTTCTTTTAAGCTAATAACGAACTCGTCGCTTCGTGCCTCGTTGACTCACAGTAAACTCCAGCATGTAGATTAATTGTTTATTGACAATCTACTGGTTGGCAAGTTTATTCGTACACTAATAGCATATATAGGCACAATTGGCAGCCGCTTCAAAGCGGTCCATGAATGCCATATTTAACCAACCCCGGAAGGATGGAAAGCTGAGTGGCCTTTAGCGGGAAAGAAAGTCAACCCTCGACCAGGCCGGGGATCGAACCGGGGACCTCGGGATTGGGAGGCAGAGATCTTACCACTGCGCCAACCCTTCCTATCCTTGACATAAACTTTGTGTTATGTTATCGTCATTATTGTGATCATTTTTTTTATTTTTTTTTATTTTATACATTTTAAAACAGTGGTATGGTTAACGATGGAGAATGTCGCTGTGTTTTAATGAACCTAAAGAACACATCCCAAGATTTCAAAACCACTCGTGTCCTATCGCTTAAATTTATTAATAATACTGACTTCCCACTGAAAATCTCTTTTTTTCGCAGGGTTTTGCAGAATCAGTTGCAGGTGAGTTACTCTTCAACTGCGTATCATTGTCATGTTTTCTCACCAGTTAGTATAGATTGCCGCATGGGGCCGTATAACGTTTAGGATTAATTTCACGAGTGTTTTCAATTTCTTTTTTCAAAATTTGTTCAAAAGTTTTACGAGGAACCAGGCAGCTCATGTTTATGACATCGAGGGCAAAAATTCTTCATTATTAGCGGTACCGACACGAGAAAGCGTTGCGTAATTAATTCTATTTATCACAACTATTTTTCGAGTTTGAAAACTTTTGCCGTCTCTGGAAACATTCGGAAATCTTCAGGAAAGGGTTTAAAAACGTTTCTAAGGTAATTCTATGACTTTTGACATTTTTGGAAAATCTTTGGAGTTATTCGGGAACCCTTGCAAAGTTTTGAAAATTTTAGGAAATGGCTAGGAAACGGTTCTAAGACTTTTTGAAAACAACGAGCGGGATTTGTTTAATAGGTTACGGACAAACTAAAAATATTCTGAAGTCCCCCTAAAAGTGGGGTAGAACGTATCTGTTTAGAAAGGTAATATACAAAACAAATTCTAACCGATAAAGAAATCTACTGCAATCCAAGACCAAGGTCTCGACATACAGAGCGAGATTCATACCACAATTCCGAGGTTTGAAATTTCCTAGCGAAGAACGAGCGAATGAGATTATTCGATCAGTTGTTATTTGTATGGATTTTCTTTTCAAATTTAGTTGGACATTTTAAAAAAAGGAAAACTTGGTAAAATCGAGCGGTAAAAAGAAATGAAAGTTTGTAATGGCCGTGGGCTTAATAAGGTAATCCTGCTCTCTCATCAGCCAATCAGATTGTAGGGTTCTTGTAGTAGCCAATCGAATTGCAGAGTTCTGTCAGCAGCCGATCAGTTGCAGAGTTTGTCAGCAGCCAACCAGATTGCATGGTTCTGTCAGCAGCCAATCAGATTGCATGGTTCCATCTGGTCATGTAATGAACAATAAGTCTACCAAAATCACAATGTGTAGTAATATGACAATTCTCCCTCCAATTCCAGACGAGTACACGATGTGTGCAGAATACCGGATCATACAAAGCGCCGTTGGTGCTGCAAATGAAATCAAGCTGACGAGTATTCTAGACAAACCCCGTATGAGCCCTCTCAGCCAGACGGAGTGGGTTGCCTTCATGAGTCCCACCGGAACACCACTCAAGGTATCACTCGTCAAATACTCAAATGATTCCAAATGGAACTTGCAACTTAAGTTAGAAAGAAAGTGCTTCACAAGTTCAATGCTCAGAGTATTAACATCAATCCTCTCCTTGCGTTACCTAGTATCATAGTTGATCTAGGGACTGGTTATAAAACCATTGTCGTAGGTCTTTGTTTGTCGTTTTCTTTTGTTTACCAGTCCTGAATGTGCACCAAATACAAAAGGTTTTGAGATGCAAATCAACAAGTAGCCAGCAAAACACTCTTAAAAACAGATGAAACAAATTAGAATGTGTGCGGTCGAGGTTCGTTGAACCTACAACAAAGCACACTATTTGTGTTTCCCCCCGAAGTTTCCGGCTTTCATAACCAGTCCCTAGATTAACTATACTAGTTTGAAATAGTTGATTGATGAAGGATTGATTCATTAGAAAGATTGCAGCCTGCGGCTCGTTTTTCTGTAAGCACTTCTGTCATGAACTAAAAAGTTCACGCGTGTTTCTGTCACTGAACAGAGCGCGCGCACTCGTTTTATATTTCTTTAGTAGAAAAAATAAGAAATTGTCTTCCGACCGATGGGCGAATTACAGTTCCAGGAAATTACAAACTGTTCACCTGGAAGGAATATATAATAACAGAGATAAGTGTCTTTTGCTATACAGTAAACGCATTTCGAAGTTAAGATTTTTTTTACCAGTCTTCGACATCGAGCCTATAAACATCTTATCTTGTTTCTCTAACGTCTTTACAAAGCTCTTTCATTTCCTGTCTATGATTGACGCATGGATTTTTTCCCGCCATTTCGTGGAAGGCGTTGTGTGATTGGTTGCTGGCTCTTTGCCTTCGTATCCACAACGCTACTTAATGGTTAAACGCAACCTATAGATACATAATTTTGATTTTCTTTTGTTTTCAAAGAACAGATAACAGTTATGCAGCTATTTACCTCTCTTTCAGATTCAAAGCCAAGAGAAAAGTCTATCCAGTAAAGGTGACACAAAGACACTGGGCCGAGTGTCCAACACCCACCCATTGATAGAACAAGGTGTGGCTAGTAACCTTCTATGCTTCAGTTCTGGGAACACAAAGCATTGTGGGCACAAAGGAGACGTACAAGTACGATGTTGCTATGGTCACTACGTGTACAGGTTTCGACTTAGTAACGTCCCCTCGACGGCTGCACTGTCTCTTGAACCGGACAGTAAAGGTATATAATACCACGTCTAAGAACAGCTTCTGTATATTTTCAACCGTATATACCCTAACTTCATCAAGAAACTGTGGTCAGTACTTAAATTCAGCGTATCAGTGTTAGAAATTACATTTTTTAAAATTTTGTTTGTTTATTTTATGACGTTGTTGACGCTAGGAGTTTCGGGGGAACAGGCAACAGGACGTGAGGTCCCCTTCGAGGTCTGCCACCCGGGACCTACGATTTAACGTCCTTATCCGAGAAGACGCGAAGGTCTAACCGTTTGCAGATGTTAGAGCAAAGGCAGCACCTTCTCCTCAAATATCTAAAAAACCCTGCACCGGGAATCGAACCCGGGCCTCCCGCGGGGCAGATAGCTGGGCTAGCCAGACGGCGTAAACATTCAACCAGATAACAATTAAAACTTGATACTTGCTTTTCTTTTTACAAAGAAATATATGGGAAAAACGAGGAAACGTGGCTAAATGGCACCGATGCCCGTGTACTAGTATTATACATTTCACTGGAAAATTATCCAATTTCTAATCTCTGTCGAATTGCTATTAGAGACCTTAAGCACGAGCCGTCCGTGTCTTCACGGAGGCGAACCGGAAATCAAAAATAAGTAGTTGACGTGCACTTGCACACGTCAAGCGGCCGTGGTGATTGTCACGGAGGCAGCCAAGACGCTTTTCATCTCCGTGACGATCACCATGGCCGCATGACGTGTGCAAATACGCGTCAACTACTGATATTTGATTTCCGGTTGGTCTCCGTGGAGACCCTGATGTCTGGTGCTTAAGGTCTCTATTGTCGATTTACAAACATTAGTTTACCGAAATTACTCCCTACTCGTTTTACCGATAGATATTTTTGCTACACAAGCGTGAAAACGTTTTGTACAAGCAACACAGAAATGTATCAAAACTCGGTCGAGACGGATCACGAAAGATATGACCAAGGTATATAATACTAATATCGAACCGCTCATCCAGGTTTTGTTTGCCATGGTAAACTCTTTTTAGGGAAACATTCGTCGCACCTTTCGTGACAGATTGTATTATACAAAGTGATACCGCTCGTACAAGCTCTTTCTACTTTAAACTCTGATCCGGGATATACGCAGGGCTGTGTATTACACCTATTTATTAAACCTTATTTTTATAAAAGCTAATTTTATCATCAAAATTATTGTTATTATAACTGCCATTGTTGTTGTTTTATTGTAATTTCTAATACCATTATAATTTTCTTTGGTGTTGTCGAGTATCAAAATAGCTCGTATAATTATTACTAAAGCTATACCTTTCTCTATTGATAGCCCCGGACGAGGGTCCAGTGACGTACACTACAGACTCGCCCCCAGACTACGCTCTGCTCGGTCAGGTCTTCTCTTCGTTTTTACCAGTTTCCAGTAAGACAAAGTGCTTCGTGTACTGCCTTTTGAACACTCGCTGTTTGTCCTTCAACTATGGTCACAAGTGGCAGCTATGCGAGCTGAACAGCAACAAGAGGGAGAAATTTCCCCGCAAATTTGTACGACGCCATGGCTTTAGGTACTTTGAGAAGCGCTTCATTGGGAAATAAGAAATCAAATGAAGCTAGTTTTACTTGACTGAAAACACCGACAATTAAACACGGCAACTTGATTTAATAATATATTAGCGTGACTATTTCCATTTTTCCATTTACTTTGTGAGGTGATGTGCTACTTAATTTCATCAAAAAGCAAACAGTTGTGAGAGAAACTATTTCGTTCTCTGAAACACATAAC
>JAOBAT010115257.1:0-14054 GCA_026413305.1 Hydrozoanthus tunicans
CTCCCTCTCCTTTATTTTGAAGCTAGAGATTTATTAAACATTCTTAGCTATCTTAATAGAGAAACTACGGTATTCATGCCAAACACTACATTTACCGTTTACACCCAGGTGGCAGACAAGATCGGAAAGTGGAGTGTTGGCTTGCTCGGCTTTAAAGCAGTCGTACCGAGACATTATTCTTCAGGGGCTCAGGAATGACGACGTTCGTTATGAGTATGTCGTTTTTCTTCTAGAAGGACCAAAAGAGCTAATCAAGGAGCGTATGCTAAAGAGAGAAGATCATTTCATGCCGGCTGATTTGCTGGACTCACAGTTGAACACTTTAGAAGTGCCATCGAGTAGTCGTAGTTTTTATAAAATCTCCATTGAAGATGAAATAGAAGTCATTGCTAACCACATGCTCTTGATTCTTCGGAGGTTTGGTATAAGAGTCACCATTCAGAGCACTGTGTAGCTTGAACAGCTAAATATTTTTGTAAAGATAAAGAAAATAAGTCGAGCTGTTACTAGCACAGAACCGTCAAGTTGTATTTTATTGCTTAGAAGTGGCCACTCGCATAGGTTACATGTTTTTTTTTTCTTTTTCTTTTTTTAACAAGAGTTGTTCATTGATGCACAAGGCATTGTGGAATTCAAACCACATTTTAAAGTAATCAGCCATAAAGTTTTAAACATTACTATACATGCATGGTGTTTGTTTGTCAGCCCTCAATAATCTCTTTTTAGCCTGTGTTGCAGAAGAACTAAGTGACTGTATATAACAGGTGAACATAACTTATGAAACAAGTAAAAGTCTTGTACCAATGCTTTAAATAACTTTTCGAACATTTCACTTGGACAAAGCTCTTACACTGAAGACACTAAATAGGGGATTGGAACTGATCAGACAGGGGGACGAGTTGGTGGGTGGTTGGGTCAAATCATTCGGGAAAAGATAGCTGTGTTTTTTTTATCTTTCGACCAGAAAAAAAGCAACAGCGTCAACAACGAACACTAAAAGTCTAATTTGAAGAAACGCAGTCATTGTAATACAAAGACCATTCGTACTTAAAGTACCAAATTTGCAGCCATTATTGGTAAGTACTAAGACCACGTGCAGGTAGGAGGCATTCACTTAGATCGGACTTTAACCCTTTGAGCCCCAACTGTTTTATCAGTATCTTTCTTCTCCTTACATAACTCAGACAAAAAAGGCCATTTTGTAATGACAAAATGGAAGATGATCAAACATAGAATTTGGTCTCCAACCTTCCTCTCTTTCTGTTACGGTTGAGCCAAAAGGGCAACAAAATCGTTTAAACGAATGAAAAACAGATAGAAAGGATCTACAGACTAACAAAACAAACATCAAACCAAGGTTAGTAAGATTTCATTGAAGATCACATTGAAACTTCGCTCATAGTTCCATACAAATACTGTGTTACATTGTAAGTCTAAACTGAATTTGAGCTTGGGCCGCCTGTGATCAGTTACAAGTCGCCTGCGGCGGTAGTTTTTTAACAATTCGACCAACATTCCCTGAGTATCTATTTAAAAAAAGTACATAGACACCGGAAATGCGTTTTTATTGCTGTTATCAAATAAACAACAAAATCAAAGAGACGCGTAATTTATTGTCAATGTAAAGCGTGGCTATGGTGATTCTTTAACGCACGTGGTTTGCTCACTCTCTCGACCAATCAGCGCGCGAGAATCGTACTATTTCAATGTAGTCCCACAAAACCGCAATTTGATTTGTTTAGAAGAGTGGTATTTATCGTTAATAGTGGTGTTTCAAGAGCTTGAGAGTGGTATTTCAAAATCACTATGGCAACAAATGCTTCTTCTGAGAAAATGGCGGAGCATTTGCAGGCGTCTCGATTGAAAAAAGAAAGGTAATAGAAGGTTTTGTACTGATGCTTGGCATAAATACCACGAGTGACGTTTTTAAAGAAAAAAGTTGTTAAAGAAATTTTCACGCGCTGCGCGCGTGAAATTTGGAACAATACTGGAAACATGAGTGGTGTTTATGCCAAACGTCACACACAAAATAATTGTTTATAAAACAATTTATAAAAAAAAGGAGTCAAACAAAATGTTTTTTATAAACAAACCAGTGCCGCATTATCGTCTGCAGATGGTGTGATGCCAGTCACAGAGTCATGCAGTTCATGAAACTTCATCGAGTTGAATTATTTTGTCTACAATGAACTTTGGCAAATCCTTGTTTATGAAATTTTTCTTTCATAGCGACATTTTGTAAAAGTTGTTCATCTTCGTTGGCTGCCAAGTTTTTCATTTGGTGATTTGAAGACAACATTCTCCATTTCCAATTAAAATCGCAGCGGTAGCCGGCAGGAAACAACTTAGTGATTCAGCAAACATGTACTAACAACAGTTCGTCTTGATGGACATCTTTACGTCAAAGTTTTCAACTTACAGAAAACCTGAATAAAATTTTAAAGCAGCGGTCTGCAGAAACCGGCTGCAATCTCGCATGAACGAACGTGACAAGTGTAATTCAATTTCACAGACTTTACAGATAATTAACTGGAAATTTCGTACCTGTAACTGGAAGAAGTTGTATTAAAAGCTTTTTGACTAAAACTGATCTCCTTCAATCTTATTGTCGCTGTGAACGTTGTTAAATATAAGGCTATACTTCAGTATTATTGTTCCGACAGTGTTTCTACATTTTTGTTCACTTAGCGCATTTTAGATGGGGCTGAAATACTGGATAGGCATAGACTGGAGGGGGCGGGATATTGATAAAACAACATTCGTCGCGTAGCTTGATATGGGCGAGTTTTTGTTTACGTTTAATTTTTTGTCTCATTAGCATACGCCCTCTTCTTTCAAATTTAACGACAGAAACTAGGCTTCTGAATAATGAAACGAAAAGTTTCTAAAAAACAAAACTCTCTCTGAAAATATAAGATGGATAAGCTGAGTAATTTTTCCCTGATACAGTTTTAAAAATTGTAAATTTTACAAAGAATTATGGTTCATTACCATTCTTGCCTCCAGCTATTTTCATTCTTTTTGAGTGATTTCTTCTTTGAAACTACACTTGTATAAGCGAAAGTTCGGTCAGTCATTACTTTAGATAAAGTTAACATTATCCATTAAGTTTCAAAGTCAGTTGTTGCTTATCTTTATTCGTTCTCCGCTAATGAAGCAGAACGTAAACGATGACTGACGTCAGCAGAAACTCGCCTAGTAAAGAAACGGGCGAAATGAGGTGTTCTGAGCAACTCGGTTTCAAAAAATATATACGCTGCTCTTTCCTCGAAACCTAGATCTACCCGGCGAACAACCTATATCATCATAGCATAAGGAACAGGCACCCCAAGCCTGTAGCACGTCGTATTATAATGCCGACATTTTCCCATATAAAGTCTTACAAATTTAGTCCAAATTTTAAAACCAAAAATACCGGAGATGAAGTTCACCAATCGTAAGTTTACCTTGTGTTTGTATTTTGTGTGTTTATTTGGCGCGATTGGAGCTGTTTTTATTAATAGAGGATTTTTTTGCGAACGCCGTTCCACTCTTTAAGACATAAGATGAACTCGTGTTAGGTGATATTATTTCCAATGTTTTTGGTTTTAAATTTTGACTTAATTTATAAGACTTCGCATGGGAAAATGTCAGCATTATGTAAGACTTGCTACGAACTGGGGGTGCCTGTTCGTAAGGTTTTGATACCAGAAATCTTTTTATTTCCTAAAAACATGAACAAGTCTTGGAACTTGCTGGCCAGAAATGCCCGAAGGTGACTGGTAGTGCCACTATATCTATCTACAAGAAGCTACCAAAACTCTCTCACTATTCACTATTCGTGGCATTTTTCAAATTCAAATGTAACCATAATATCATGCCACAAGAATGATTTATTTAGTTATCAAATAAAAGTCTAAACTCAAACGAATGAAAAGTTGAGTTAAGACATCAAGAATGTAAAAATTTGAAAATCTAAACAAATGTTGTATATGTATGCATCATTTACATGATATAAACTAATTTGAATTTCAAATTTAAAAGAGTTACGTTTAAAAACACTAAATGAATAATTTGAATGCACGTTGTTGTTCCAATTTCTTTTGGGCCCGTTTGGGGTCTCAGCGGCTCTGGAATGGCGATCTCCATTTGGACAAATATTCGAGAGCATTGAAGCCGCGCTTCGTGATGTGTGAACACTCGAGCCGCTTGACGTAAAGCTAATTTTTTTCTTTTTGATATCAAACTGCAAAACTAACTGGCGCTCGGGCTTCAAAACATCAATTACTATGTAATTTAATTTGCATGTCTTGATTTTCTAGTTCGATTAATACAGCATTACTCAATGCATTCTATATAACAATAGCGAGCTTAAGATACCAGGACGCCAACGCCGACGACGGCGGCAGAAAACAATAGTGAATACAAAAGCTGCACGTTGGAATGCAACGTGCGGTTCACCTGCACGCTCTCGTTTAAATTAACAACGTGAAAAGCTTAATTTTGGAGTTCTTACAACAACGGGAACAATAAATAGAAAAATTTCTCAATCTTCTTTTATCTTTATAAAGTGAGTTTAATCCTTTTCTATTCACAAAGTGTCACTTGGACAAAAAAGAAAGCAAATGAACCTGACATGGTCGGAAAGAGCAAACCAGAAAGGTGGGTTTTGTAAGCCGTCGACTTTGCCGTCCACGTATCTTAAGCTCGCTAATAATGTGTATGGCATTGTCCTGTCCTTGTACGATCGTCAAAGCAAGTTAATTTACACTTTCAAGTTTCTTAGTACGCTAATTATATGTAATCGTAAAACCAAACTGTCTGCGATCATGACACTGACGTGATTTCGTGAAAAATCACGACCAAGATCTGGCCCGTGATTGGCTAAAATCATTTTCAGGGATGATAAATTGCTAAATCAGAAAAATGGGGTAGTATACAAAAGCACGGTATACTCTTATTCTACACAGGACATTCATCCTCCCTCCAACTTTGCGAGAAAATAACTGCAACACTGGTCTTATGATTTAGATTATGCATCTGTTATTACACAAGACAGAATTTAACTTCAGCAAGCCCTGCTTTGTTTTTACTACATCAGCACTATTGTTTTGTACTTCTAGCTGCACTGGCTATACCAACTAAAAGGGTTTCACTCTTTAGAACTTGTATTGTGCAATCAGTTTATCTTTGAAAAAAGCCTGTGCTCAAAAGAGCAACAACTGCATGACATCATAGTTGACCAAGCAAATGACGTTGAGACATGCACCATTACTTGTTTTCTTCTCAACAATTTAAACTTCTGTAAAAGCAAAAAACAAACAGTTATCATTACATGTATACTCGACTTTTTACATACTCGAGTTCATTGTTCTAATAGAAAACGTGTAGTCATGTTAAGTAAAAGTATGTCAGTATCAGTTTGGAAGTATTCATGAATGAAGGATGGAGTGACAACCAATTACTTATTAGCTTGTTCATTCATTTAACTGTACAGCAGCTACTTTTCCATCAAGTTTAAGAAGCCTATTTAAAATCAAAGAGGTGGCAACTGTCAGGATAACACAGTCATTGTGATATGAACTAACATTTAATTGAACAGGAATTACTGAAGTTCTCAACAAATATAAAGAACAAAGATGCCGAAAAACTATTAACAGATGTATACAAAATCAATAACTGTACCAAAAGCGAATCACTCTCCCCTAAATTTTAACTTTTTCCATTCAATAAAAAACTAACTGCCTCTCGCGTCACTGTTCCTCGATTGTAACACAAATAATAGAGGAAAATGAATTTACCAACTTTCGGCTAAAGAGCAGCACAGAAACGTGAAACACAGCAGCAGTTTTTCTATAGTGTTTCTTGCATGCTAAGTGAGTACTACCAATGATACTTAATGAATTGAGAAATGAACGATTGGAAGAATAAATGAATAGTCGAATGGAGGAACAAACGGAGTGATGGACAGATGAATTTAAAACTCCTGAATGTTGACAGATCATGAAAGATCAGATGAATTAATAAATTAATGAACAAATAAAAGAACTTGCTATGCTTTTTTCTTTAATGTGGTAATCTAAGCTTTATTTCTATAACAACTAAATCATTCTGCCTTGCAATCAATTAAAGAGTTGAGTGTCCTAACACTTTGCTTTCAAAAAGCTTAGATCAATTAGAGGCCAAAAAGTCTTCTTTCAAACTGGCAAAACCTTTTCGACCCTTACGCACAAAAATTGAAATGAAAAAAATAGAGCTTCTGGCGAGGAAAGTTTAAAACAATTATTTTTTTTATCTGATTGTAAACTAGCAAACTCCCCTACGCACAGAAAAGTTTTTACTAAATCTATTTTAGATGTTTATTGTTATCTGATTACCATGCACCAGCTTTCTCGTCTCTATTTAGCAGCACACAACCAAGAGTTTTGGGGGAAAAAGATGAAGCAAGAAATTAAAAGTAAGCTCACCATTGTTGTTAAAAAGGTTTTCCACTATTTTTGTGAATTTCAAGCACTCCTGATCCCAAGCGAATTTTTCACGGTAGCGCTCTCTCAAAGTCGCGATCCAGCTGTATCGATCTTTCGGAGATAACTCTGACAAAGTCTTAATTTTACTTTTCCACTTGGCTACCTTTCCAGACTGAACAATAAAGAACCCTCCCTCTACTTCCGTCAAAGCCTTCGCCATCCCAGATTCACTTGAAACAAGAAACGGAACTCCGGCTGAAAGGGCTTCGAGTGCAGCCAGGCCAAAGCCTTCAGTTCGTGAAGGCAGCAAAACAACGTCTGCTTCGTGGAACATCTTTTGCAGTTTTTTTCTATTACTGCAATACCCACGGATTGTAAGCCGGCCAGGGTCTATACCTGAGTGTTTGACGAACCATTCCTTTACTTCTGTGTGCTGATTTTCTGGCGCACCGACAAACGTCAGTTCGAAATTCTCCCCGAGAGAAGCCACAGCTTTCGCCGCTATGTCACATCCTTTTAGCTCGAGGTCTTCAAAATCCCCGCGACTTATTAAAAAAACACTAAAAGGCTCCCTTACTGTTGGGATTGAACCTTCTCGATTCCGAAACTGTTCAAAAATTCCAGGAGTAATGACCTCGATTTTAGGTACAACTCTAACGTACTTCTGTTGCAATCGTTTGCCAACTGCTACAGCACAATCAGCTGCTTCACATAGGTCTTTTTCAGCAATGTCCTTCCGTTCATTTTCTTCAATTGGGTCGGTAGTTGATCTCAGTTTGTATCTTCCCAAGTCTTCACAAGCTACGTGAACAAACTGGACCCATTTACAGTTTGTTCTTTTGCGAATAAAGTGTGCTGGAATACCAAATTTCCTACCGTGGCCGACTACAACATCAATTCTCAGTCCTGCTGGTGGTTCTTTTAAGCAATCCAGCAGGTCGTTTGCTCCTGGAACAGGTTGTGCAGTGATTAACTCCACTCCTTTCCCATTTGTATCCTTTCTATCCTCATCACTACAATTAGGAAGAAAGCATAGCACCTTCATAGTTTCCACTGATGTTTCTGCAAGCTTGACTGCAAATTCTCTGTTGAACGTTGAAATTCCTCCTTTCGATGATCCCCATTCGCAGCAGATGAACATCAAATTGGTCTTTTGGGGATGCAACCCTTCATAACTGACATCATTTCGAATGTCGTTTAAAGTTAAAACTGTATTATTCTGAAAAACAGATAATGAAAAGGCTTGAGGTTTGTGAGAAGGTAGACTTTCAAACGGTTCTTAAAACACAAGCTCTGTTGGGAAAGATGGGCATGTACTGTTATTAATTAAACACTGGCCTGGCAGCAAGGACTTTGTTTTTTTCAAAAGCAATCAGTCAAACCTCTCTAAGACAAACATTTTTGGGACTGGAGAAGACTTAGAGAAGTGTCCGTCTTATCTGAGTGTCCGTCTTAAGTTGTTCGCCTGTGTTAGGAGACCCTAGTCACTTTCAAAACAGTTGGTACAAACGGAGCAAAAGATGGAAGAACTTTTTGTGACAAACTAGTTTTGTATGGACTAAACAAAAAAAAGAAGAAAATAAAGTACTCAATTGTTATTTTAGTAGAAAACTTATTCGTTAATATGTGATGTGGTCATGGGTAAAAGTCTTTGAAGTTTTCTCTGAAACTCTTTTTGGGCCGGGCCACTTGCTCATTGTTTATGCTGTAATGTTTCCCCCAGTTTTTCGCTTGGCAAGTGGTTCGTTGGCATATAGAAGAAAAGCTTGCCTTCCATTTCGTCTAGCCTCCTTCGCAGCCGTCACGGCTTCCGTTCCCACGGCGGCTGCGAAGGAGACTACATTTCGTCTCGATTAATAACATCTTAATGTAGTAAACCTCTGAATTCAGTTTTTTGGTAGCGAAAGAAAAGAGCTAGTGAAGACTCATTACTGCCCACAAAGTGGATAGGGCTCTAGAAAAAGCTGAGTAGCTAATCCAGGAACCCATTTTGAGCATTTCAAAGATTCTTTATTTTACTTGCCGTTTTAATTTGATGGCGCTTTTTCATAACATATCATTTTGTTCCATAAATTTCAAGAGAAGAAATGGACTAAAAAGCGAGTAACGTTTCAGAAATTGTTTTCGTCCTAGCTAATTGTTATTATACAGTTTAAATACAACAGCAGGACTCTGGTTCTAACCTTAGTTCCAAGATTAGTTCTAAGTTGAACTTCGGCGAAAAACTGAATTCCTTCCGATCTTTCATTAGAATCTTGTTGAGCCACATTGAACTCGATCTCATGATTATCAGATCTTGTTTGACCGGTACCGGCATCCTTTTGTCGCACTACGAATCTTTCACGAACGCTGCAATGCTGCGCACCAACTTTTGAATAAGGGCAGCTGGCCTAAAATAGTTAAACAAGAAAAAAAAACAATGTTAAAAAACACGTATCATACTACAAAAGTAAGACACAATTGGCAACTTATTCCTACGCCACTCTTGCTCCTTAAATTACTTTGGTCAATTTGTTTAGAAGTCAACCAGTCTGATCAAACTCTCTGTAAATTATAAGTACGACAAAAATGCAGTTGATGTGAGAAAAAATAATAAGTTGAGGCGCCGATGTTTCTATAGAAACAATTGAAATAAACTGATTCTTCGGACTGTAGAACTTCTTAGGAGGAAAATATGAGAGAAATAAGTAGAGAGGTGGTTATATGGTACCGTAAAAAGTGATACCTAACAATAGATAGAAAAACAAAAGAAAATGGGGAAAAAAGTGTGAGAAATATAAAAAGCAGCAGGAATAACAGAAAAATGATTTTTACCCATGGAGATTTAGAATGCCAAAACTGTGAGCAAGTCGAAATTCTTTGATTTTTCTCTTTGCTTCCATTGAGTGCGATACATCGAATGAAACAAAACTAGAAGTAGAGTGGTTGGAAAAGAGACAAAAATAGAGTGGTTGAAGATCCTTGCCTGCCAAAAAAGCAAAAGACAAACAACTTATTCCATAAACGAGTTCAATACAAGAAATGGGAAATCCTTGTCTTAGGTAAGTGAGGACACTCAACTATAAACTTGAATTCTCAGCACTAATATCTGCTGCTTCCGTGCATGCAAAAAAACCAATCTCTTTTCACAGAAAAAATACGTCTTCCGTAGAAACCAAAGCCTTTCGTGGATAAAATCTTCCGTGCAATTCTCATGCTTACTAGCTACATAACGTAAGTAATTGCTGTTACCGTAATTGGATCAATGCGAAAGATCTGCTGGTCAAACTCTGTGGTAATGCTCACTCCCTTCCCCGGTCGAATGGGCAAGTTTTGACTTTTGTCTACTTCCTTTACTGCTTGTTTCTCAAAGTCTTCTTTGAACATCTGAACAACCAAGAAAAATTGCTTTGAACTACTGACACAGTGTTTTTGAAATTCCAGTGTGCTTGTTGCCAAGGGTTTTTTGTGCTAAACTAAAAGCTATGTCGTTACATATCGAAGAACTAACTAGCTTGTTAACAGAATTTTGCTACAATGCCATGAGACAGTGTACCAAGCCTTCCTTTTTTAAAAAAGCAAGTAGTTCAACGTAAGAAATTAAAATGTCACTATTATGAACATTGTTTGAAAATTAATGAAGTTCACACAGTAGTGTAGTTTGATGGGGTGCTAACAAAACTCTAACCTAAAGTATGATATTCATACTGTATCGTAGTATAGTGTAGGGTGCAATCCTCTGTTGGTTATTCATCTGCAAAAGGAAAAAAATGCGTCTCGTTTTTTCTCCATTTCCTAAGACAAGACTTTTACTTACTTGCACAGATGCAGGGTCGTTGTCACAAAAACATACCCAATACTCAATCCTTTTAGACACGTCTAACTTGCTATACAAGAAACACCTCAGTTGTTTTTCCCAATTATCATTGCTTTCGTCTGCCAGAACCCAAGAAAAGCGAGTGAAATGCCTGCAGATGAAGGTCATGTGACTTAGAAGAAGTTTTCTTTCCTGCATTGCATACCAATATCCTTCTTTTTCACAGCACATGAGACGGAGTTGTACAGGTGTATCTGGTAATGGTGGATTTGGAAGTGTAATCTCGATCGGAATGTTGAATTCAAGGCCACTTGGTTCACAAATAAGTATGGGCGAAAAACAGTATTCTCCTGGTGGTCCATCATCTACAGCTGTAAGGCGAATCTGGGTATCACGGGAAAGTACACCAGGTGGTATGACCACATCACAGCCATAGTAGGACAAGTTCCTACCCTCCGAACCAACTGTGAAGCAATCTGGTTGCAGTTGCCTTGCTGTTCGTAGGGTTAAGAATCATCCTAATGAGTGACTGCTTTCAAAATCAGAGAAATAAAATGAAAATAAAACGTTCTCATGTTGTGTCTATGTCTAGCTTAGCAGCTTTGAACAACCGAAAGTAAAATCATCACAAATGATATACAAACTACTGGGCAACGATTATTGGAAAATTAGATAGAAACAATCAATAAACCTGCTCTTTTTCTACTCTCTAATCAATCAAGGAAAATGCTATTAAGCGCCTTTTATTTTATGGAGAGCAGGCAGATGAGGTTGAATAAAAGACAAAACTTTTTATTCCGCTGAGATGCTAATCTTTCCTTGACCAAAAATTTAAAAACGATGTTAATCTCGATGTATAGGTAGGAATTTATCAACTGAGGTGCCTTTTTTGTCATATGTTTGCCGCAAAATGATTGCAGTAATTTAAAGTTAATTTGGCGTTAATTTGACGTATTTGTAATTGCTATAACTTATTATTTCAAAGTTGTTTGTAGAATCAATATTTTACTGGATTTGAAAATATAATTCTCGAGCGGAGTGTGAATGTCTATTGATTTAGTCTGATTAATTTTGACAAAAAGAAGTGCTGGCAACTTCTAAAAAAGCAAACATTAATTACTTAAAGAATTTGACAATTTTTTTTCCAGATTTCAGTATTTCATGCCTTTTCCACTTTTTGATCCCATTTTCCAGGCAACGTTTGAGAGATTTTGTAAAGACTCGCCTTGCTGCCTGATTATTTTCGATAACTCATAGGCCCCACTCAAGCTAGCTAAACGTGTTTTACCTTTCCCACCAACATCTCCTGTTTCTTTTCCAATCTTCAGGCGCTTTTGTTGAGGTTCTCGAGCTTGTTCGTTCTTCTTTCTGGTCCCATTTCCCAGACAAAAAGAAGTGCTGGCAACTTCTAAAAAAGCAAACATTAATTACTTAAAGTATTTGACAATTTTTTCCAGATTTCAGTATTTCATGCCTTTTCCACTTTTTGATCCCATTTCCCAGGCAACGTTTGAGAGGTTTTATAAAGCCTTACCTTGCTGCCTGATTATTATTGGTAAATCATTGGCTAGCGAAACGTGTTTCACCTTTCCCACCAACATCTCCTGTTTCTTTTCCAATCTTCAGGCGCTTTTGTTGAGGTTCTAGGGCTTCTTCGTTACTTCCTAATGGGTGATAGACTGCTCCAAAGTCGAGTTGCTTTTGATGAGACTCTATGTCTTCTTGGTGTTTTTCTAAAAACTGATAGACTGCTCTCTTGTTTTCGTATGCTTCAACTTTGCTGCTACTGCCTTCCATTTCATTTTCTATCCCAAGTCGCTTTATGTTTTCTTAGATGCTGCGTTGTTTGGTTGGAACCCGCTTCTTTGTATTCTTCTATATAAAGGTCAAATACGTTATACACTTAACATGTAATCCCAAGGGAAACGGTTAGTTTTGTTTTCCCGAAACTGTCCCGATGTTTCCCGAGACGAGGTCGAGGAAAACATCAGGCCCGGGGGAAAACAAAATTAACTTACGGTGACGGTGGTACAACTTATTTACTCACAACCGTGCATCTTGCTGAATGAATGAGATTTAACTCAACTCCAAATGTTTTCAAGTACATGAAAAACAATAAAATATGCTTTTATAAATTCAGTAACGAATACAAAATTATAGTTAGAGATGTATAAATTGATGGCAACATTTGACCCATAAAAATCATGCTCCTACGTTAACACGCTGGGGTCTGACCAACCCTTCAACCGATCACAGTTTTCAGTTTTTTTCTCAAGATGGCCGTTTTCCCGACCGCGTTGCCTTATGGGAGCAAAATGGAGACACCATTCCTTTTCAGTGGTGTTTTCCCACGACTCTTTGTGGAAGACTGGTGTCTATTCTTTGTATTTTTTGGCAGGAAAAAAAGTTCTATAAAGTAGAAATAAAGAGCATTTTGAGACCCTACTTGCTGGTGAAGCATACTTGATAGCAAAGATATCGCTCGTGGAAAGTCCTACAGTAAAGAAAATGTCATCAGTAAAGGATAATCTTCTTAAGAGGATTTTAATCTAGTTTTTTGTCTTTGTTTTTCCCGAAACTAAAAATTTCAAATAATAGAGTTTCCCACCTATTATCCTTCGTTCATATTTGTGTTAGAAATTTCGGATGCCACACAAAGACTAAAATTTTAGAAAAAGAGTTTTGAACCCGACTCCGTTTTGCTCTTGGAAAGTCCCACAGTAACTGAAAAATGTAGCCAGTTAAGGAAAATCCTTGTAAGTAGGTTTTGAGTTCATTTTGCCTGAAATCAAACGTTTTAAAATCAAAGAGTTTCCAACCTAGTATCATTTGTTTATTTTGTGTTAGAAATTTCGATTACCTCACTAAGACTAATTTTAAATCAAGGATTTTGAACTCGACTCCTTTTTGCTCTTGGAAACTCCTTCAGCAAAGAAAATGTCGCCATGCAGGGTACCCTGGGTAACAGAGTCTGTACTCACTCGCAGAGTAAAACGCGTAGAAGAAACTCTATCAGCAAAAAAAATAACAAATGTTCGAAATACTTTTTTGTTAGGAATTCAATGACCCTCTACGTTGTAGCGAGTAACTTCTTACAGACTTCGTAGGCCGAGCTGGACAGTGGGTACATCTTTCGCTGCAGCGAGGAAGTTATTAGTGTTTTAGTGTCTCAGTTGTGGTGGGATATCTGCACTAACTGAAACATAATACGCATTTACTATTAGGCTGCTAGCAGTTGGGGACACATCGTCTTCCATCACGTTCCAGAATAAAATCACAAGACTTCATTAAGCCCCCCACCTTGCGACAGTTGTCATTCTTTAAGTTCTATTTTTTCTTGTTAAAGGATCTTTTGTGGTTAGTAATCTCGTGTTGGATTTTATATTTGCATTGCGAGTGAAAGCTTTTTACGGTCCGTTTAGTCGTCGATTCGGATGTCAAGAGTATTCCATGGCTGATCGAGTTCTTTGTGACTCATTCTTTAATCATGCAATTTGGTTGATTGCGTCGAATTAAGTATCGTAGAAATATTTTGATTTTTTAGAAAAGTGATTTAAAAATTGATAGAAGATTGTTGTCGATTTCCTTATGTAACCATGACCATGTTTTATGAATCGATAGTGCTTTGAGTAATAGCAGACTTGGAAACAAACCTTTCCTAACTGTTTGTGTTGTTATTAGTGTTTTTGCATTTTGTATTTATTAAGTTTGCAGCGAAAAATTCACGCTGGTAATTGTTATAACCTGTGAAATCCATGTAGAAAATCATAACCGAACACAACAAAATCCCTCGTGGTACTCTCTTCATTACA
>JAOBAT010115268.1:0-14053 GCA_026413305.1 Hydrozoanthus tunicans
AAGAAAGAAAGAAAGAAAGAAAGAAAGAAAGAAAGAAAGAAAGAAAGAAAGAAAGAAAGAAAGAAAGAAAGAAAGATTATGTCTTCCCCCTCTTTCTCATGGGGTAAGAAGAAATCTCTGCTCGATATTCTCAGAAATGCTTTTTCTAAAATAGGCCAGGCGAGTCATGTCTTTACAGCTTTATCTTGTGATGCATGGACAGCCAAAAGTTCGTCATAACAATCCACTTACATTGCGGACACTGTGTCGGCCTCTATTAACTGCTATCGGCTAATAACCCTACTTGGACTTCTCGTCTCGTGTGGCTATCTCTTGAATCTAAGGTTGACGCTTGTCCGGTGTTTAAAAAAGGACTTCCGAAGTATTTATCAGGCGACTTAGAGAGAAACAACAGAAGCGCCCCTCGTGTGTCATTTCGCCATTCCTAACCTATCACGAAGCCTTGAAGAAAGGCCGCCGAACAACTCACAACCACAGAGCCGGAGAACTAAACATTTAGCGAAGGTGTTTATCTAACGTACACAGCCCACTTCCAAGAGGCATCAAGTGTATTGGCCGCGCATGACCGGAAAGAAAGAAATAGAAATATAGAAATGAATAAACCTAAAACAAACTTATACGAACCATGCACAACATTAAAGTTGTACTGATGAGCATTAGCCGAGAAAAAAAATTATTTCCATAATCTTGTGGCTTGTGCGTTATTTATTTCTCCTTTGCTCAGCCTCAGTATCTTCTTGGAAAGTTCTCAAACTTTTAGCGTTTTTCTGCCTCTTGTTCTTATGAATTAGGCTCTTAAAAAGGTAGTCTACTTGCGAGCATGATCTTAACGCACGCACGGATAATGAGGGAATTCGGGTCGTGTTTATTGGAATAAATTAACGCTTTTAGTCGGAAAAAGTATTTCCGAGATCGACTTAGAAAACTAAGTTTCAGTCAGTTGTTTGGCTTTCAAAACATTTCAACTAATTCGGCAATAAAAGATTACTTTCAAGCTAAAACAGTTTTTAAAAGTACTGCGTTTTGTTAAGTTTGTGTTTCATTTCCCAAACGGTTTAAGGAATTGAGAGACGAGCTTTATAAATTCTTTGCGGGAAATAACACGGCGCTAAAGATCGCGAACAACACGCAATATAATTAATTACAACGACAGACTTAATCAGACGTATAATTTGATTAACTCAGAAAAGATTTCGTTGATGAAATGAGTCTTTGAAACGACTTTACTGATCGTGTGTAAAGTTTTGGAAAGCTACTCAGAAACATCGTTGGTTTTACAAGGAAAGAACTTCTTTATCCTGGCGAAAATATTTGTGTATGGAAGCGGTTGCTTGCAACAGCTGGCTCTTATGGTTGCGGGCGTCCAGGAAGTTGAACATGCAGTTGGTTTGGACTGGTTAATTATTTCCTGTTGGATGTACGGAAGTGTTGTAGCCAGGGCAGCGATGGTACTCGGCTGTTCCTGCTTGTGACAATGCATTCCCATAACCCACCTCGTTAAAACTACGCGGGGTAAAGTAAGTTAATAAGTTGAAGTCGTATTCTATGATAGCATGATAATAATGCTAAAAGTGATAATAGTAATAACAAGAAGAAGAACAAGAGTTCTAAATAACTTTAGCAGTTTCATGCTTAAGTGATAGTGTATGATAATGTGGTGGTGAAAACTGAAAGTTAGGCCATCAGTCAAGAACGACATTTTCATCGTCGCCATTATCTCTGACACCATCATCGTCATCATCATCACCATCATCATCATTGTCACCATCGTCATCATCACCACTACCATTACCATCAGCACCATTATCATCATCATCACCATCATCATCAACATCATTATCATCATCTTCATCACCATCGTCATTATTGTTATCATCACCACCATCATCATCATCATCACCACCATCATCATTAACATTATCATCATAATCATCATCATCATCATCATCATCCGGCACTACCACTACTTCATCTTTTATTGTAGAATTCTTTGTTATCAATACCTTACCACTGTTTATAAATTTTTCGTTTAATTTCATACAACGCATGCAGCACCTTTTATCTTAGTTTGCTGGTTCAAGAAGATGCAGTTGTGAGCAGCTTTTGATGCGATTTACCACAGTGCAGCCACACTTTTATTTTGTTGAAAGAAAACCAGAACTTAATCTACCAAATATGGAATTACGACAGTAAAAATACTTAGCGTCATTAACTATGAATTTCGTCTTCATTCGAAAACCTTCTGGAAAAGCCAAACGGTTTTAAGCCATTTGGAATATCATTTTAGTTTCAGGTTTCATAATTATGCTCAAACGGAATACTTTTTATTTCTTGATTTTAAATTATCGGCTCATTAGTCATAGTACACCGTGGCACTTGTCACACGCGCCAATCCGAGTTGAAAGGTCAGCGAAGACAGACTAAGAAAAGGCGAGTTGTTTCTTACGCGAGGAACAGAAAAGTAAAGGAACAATTTTACAACAATGTCAACGGTTTATCGCCTTAGTCGGTTGTCCTACTGAAGCAATGAAAGAGTCATCATATGCAATCCTGTGTCTAGTATCTGTCTCCACCTTGCAGTTGAAACGGATAAGATCTCGAAACGGCAGTACCTTAAAATCAAGCATATATTACTGCGTTCGTTATCGCTGAATCCCACACACCTAACTCAGTGTGTTTGACATTAACTTATCAAATAGAATCTAACTCAAGTGCTAGATTACATGCCCAACAAGCACAGACTGAAGATACATCGTTAAACACTATTACTCGTGAAATGGGTCGTTACAGGACGATTGGAAACCTGCATTGCCAGTCCGACTGCCATGAATTGGGAGACGAAACGAAACGCAAGAGAAAAGCGAATCCCTCGCCGAATGCGTTGCGGGAGCGCATCAGAGCTCAGCATATGAAAGAAGGATATCTTGAGCTACAAAAAACACTGCCAAATGTTCCTCCGGACACAAAACTTCCACGACTAAACATACTTCTCCTTGCAATTGATTATATATCGTATCTTATGGGAGTTTTGTCTGAAGAGAATCCGGAAAAATCCTCAGAGCGTTTGAACAAAGCGACAATGCTCCATTCCTTTATCAAAGTAAGTTGAAACATTATAGATAGATTTTAGACATAAAAGCCAATGGTCACTCTAAGACCAATCTTTTTGTGTTTTTTTAGTGCTTAACTCTTAGCTCTCATTCAAAGTCTTTGTACTTCAGTAAAAGAAAAATGCGTTTTGTGTTTGCAAAATCATACATAGGGGAGCTTTAGTTTAGACTGTGAGAAACTTTTACCGGTACACGCTATTTGGTTTTCAGTTGGTAGGTTTTCCTCAAAAAGGGGACTTTGTGTTTAGGTTTGAATGACATGAATAAACTTTACTTTGAAGAGTATCACAAAAACTATAGTAAACACGAGTTATGTAAACACTTTAGAATCTCATCAAGAAATATTCAACTGAACTCAAACGATTACGCTGCGCAGTCAGTTATTCACATTAAACTGTAAACTATGAAGTTTTCAGTCGTGTTACGATGGCAATTCATTCTGGCTATTAAGATAAAAAAATATGTTTGAATTAACGCAAACATTTTTAAAAATGAAAACTCTCGAAGGACTTTGTTGCAGAAACACATACCTCTCTTGTTTTTGCTTTCCCAATACTTTAAAATATTTTACTAAGCGACGAGAAAGAGTTTAAAACCGAGCATGGTTCATTCATTGAGTCGGCCGTGCGGTACAGCTGATAAAATCAAACCATTATCACAAAAACAACATTGGGATAAAAAAAATGGACTTGTTTATCTTCATCGACACTGCTTTATTTAGTTCATAGACAATTGCTAAGGCTTTTACTGGTTTGCGTCAAATTGTACAAAGTCATTTCGTTGTACTGTAAATTAGTCAACCTAAACTTCTTTCAATAATCTGATAACCCTTTGAATGCGCGCTTTTCAGTTAATTTTGAAGGTCTCGAACTAGTAAACTCGCCGATACTTGGTTGCTATTTTACGACAATTAGAGTTCAGTTGTTCCTAAACTATTTTTGTGTTTGACTAGAACACCGTCGCGAATCAAGTTGTCAAAACATTGGCGGAAAGTCGTTAAAGAAACAGAAAAACTGATGTGTGTCGTAACATTCAAATTATCTCCGATCTCCGTGATTCTTCCAAAGTAAACACGCGTTATTTCATAAGAACAAACTTTATAAGAAAACCGAGCCGTGGTCGCCCACACATCAAGAACAAGCTAAGAACAAGCTTGATCAATCAAATAAACTCTATTTAATCCTTGAACATAGATTTAGATAATAAATGATATTTTGTTTTACGATGCTTCACGAGTCTTGGGTAAAAACCGCACCCGCGCACTTTCCATGAAATATTCTCTCTTTATCTCATACCGCTGGATGAAATAATAAACAACACATATTTCTTGCGCCGTTTTATTTCTCCAAGCAACTAATCCACTGTTTGGAAATATCAGGAAAAAAGAACAATTTAAGAACAAGTTGAGGCGGAAATCGCCAAAAACTTACTGGAAAGCCAGCCTTAGCAGAAAGCTTAACGGTTTTTATATTACAATTTTCTACAACAAATTCGAACCCGGTACTAAAGAGTTCTTCTCGAAACAGAAAGGCAAGTGTTTACCCGCTTACAGATTTTTTTTTCAAATCGTCCTTTCTCGAGTGCCTAACACTCATTTTGCGCTCAGCTTGTGGTTAATTGCTTTCTAAACGGATCATTTTAAAAAAAGTGTCCGCGGCGCACACAAAATAATGATTAACTCCTAATTGAACAAATAATTATTTAATTTGTTGAAAGCATAAAATGGGTTTAGCGTCTAGAATTCTCATCCGTTTCCACTTATGGCATGCACACGTACATTGCTTGCAAGTCCTCAAGTCAAGTGGGTTTTTTTGTTCAAAACATCACGTCTTTCTACATAGAATATTTAAAGAATTCAATTCGTGTAAATGGAGCCGTGTCGCTTTCCAAATTAATGCATATGCGAGACCCAGATCTTCCGGATAAGATAAATACCGGACTAAACGATGTCCTTATCTCGCCGCTCTGCAAGATATCTCTATAGAAGTCTTTGGAATAGCGGGTAGTCTATCAGTGTCAGCAATGGGACGAAAAAAAAACCATTTCCATCGACACTAAACAAAACAAAACAAAAACCTGCAAAGGGCACCACGCTATCCGGACTTTTTTCGACAGTTGGTTTGGCAGGAAAGTTTTAAACAATGTTCCAACAGTTTTGTGCGTCAAAGCTTATGTTTAAACAGTTGTACATGTAAAATTTTACAGTGTATTTCTAATCTATAACACTCCAGAGAGTTTTGTTTAAACGGGAAATGAAGCTTTACGGATACAGTTGAAAAACCAACAGAGTTTGTTTGCTCGGGAGCTATCGAGCTACAGCGCATGCGTGGAATACTATTTCATGCATGCATGCATTGTCTTTCTGAAACATATGGTGATCGTTCAATGCTGGAATAAATTACAACTCTCAAAACTTTTGGTTTTGGGGCAAGCCTCTGAGCTTACGACGCACTCTATCAAGCAGTACAGATGGTGCAAATTAAAGAATTCCGTTTTATACCGTAGAATGTGGAAAATAGGCCAGGGGGGGGCTTTCTTTGGTCAAAGAGCAAACAACTCCCCTCTCCCCTCCCCCAATAAACATATTTGGATCTCAAAGGCGCATACGCATTAGTTTGTTTATATTCAGAATGTAGGGAAAGGTGTTTAATTGTAACCCTCTCCTCCCTCTCCTCGTTCAAAGTGTCTTGATTCTTGAATCCAGACATGATAAGCATTAAATACCTTGCGTATCATAGCAAAAGACTTAATTAGAGTGTTGGCTTTGCTACAACTCGATTAAAAGTTGTCCCTGTTAATGGGCCATTCCCAGTTCTCTGTGGAATCAACCCATCCCCCCCTGTATTTAGTTTTGTCCGAACCTTGATTCTAACTCTAATCAAAAGGAATGAAAAACGACTCTTATATCTTTGATGCTTTGACAACATTTTTCAGCACTTTGTTTTGTAATGTAGACTATTTAGTCTAGCTGCCAAACTTCAAAAGTGATTAGTTGGTGTGACCAAAATGCTTTTACTTGGTTAGTCGTGCTTCGTTTTTACGTTCTTTTCACATTGTTTTAACCTACAACATACGTTTAATGCTAAATTTCTATACAAGGAAAACAAAACTACCTTTCATAAAAATATTTTTATTCTTTCTCAGTGCTTTGCTCATGCTCAATACGACTACATTACCACACAAACCTCTGCTAGTTTGCGCTAATTATGCAGTTAACAATGATTTTTATTCTTTGTTAAACACTTTTGTAATGCAACTTCAACGTGAACTCAATCGAATGTGCTACATGATTTCAATTTCTTTCCACAGAAATGGCCCGTCAGAACACAATTATTTTCTGAGCCGCGGCGCAACGCCGCTACAAGAAACAACCAACAGAGAAAACAAAGAAACAGACAAGAACCGCAAGCATACGGCAACTCGCAAATTCTACAATGCTAGAAGGCTTAGTCCTTGGTAAACACCGAATTTTAACTCCATTGGCCGTGCAGTTATCGCGTTTTCAGCGGAGTCTGGTGATGATGAAATACCAGTGGCTTTACATTTACCACAATGCCTTGCAGTCACAACACCACAGCCGACAGAGTCATTTCCAAAGTTGGCTCAGTACAAACAGACAAACCAAGTGACTTCTTTAAAAGCAGTGTTTTTGGAATTTTTGTGCACTAGAACTGGGTTAATCATGAAGATGGATCTTTAAAAAACGTTGTAAATACTTTTGAACTTTTTAAAATGTTTTTCTAAAAACTGTGTAACGCTCATTTATACTATTTCTGTAGTTTTAGTCTGTTGTTCAAAACGGTTTGAGGCAGCCAGGTTTTAATTTTTGGCCGTTGGACACGTGACAGACATATAATCAAACAAAACACTGATACAACGGAAGTGAGTCAGATATTGTAAATACAAACGCTCAAAGCTAATCCCTCTCAACACCCTCCCCTCCCCCTTGTACGAACCAAGAACTAGAAAAGCCCCTCCCCCCGTGGCTTATTAGGGGCATATTAACTGTACACAGTTATGGGCTCCTGCTGTACGTTAGTAACTGGGTCCGGCTCGATCCAGCCTTTTACACATAAAATGAAAAAATATAATGAGATTTATTAAAAATAAATAAACATGATGAATAACCGATTAAAGAATTATACTTGGTGTAATTGACTTTTTGTTTTTCTTCCTTCGGGAAACCTTCTAAATCTAAAATAGTTCTAAATCTAAAATAGCTTCACTAACCGTCTACTTCATTTCCGATTTCACAATCACAGAGTAAGATGCTAAATGTTAAAGATTTATAAAAAGGAGCCAAAAAAATTTTCTCGTTCCTTCAAACATAACTAGCACTAAGTTTGGGGAATTATTTGTGTCACTTACTTCTGAACAAAATTTTTCGAAAAATAACCCCCCCCCACCATTCCCAACCCTACCCTCCCAAGCGCCGCTGCTTGTCGTTCTATGATTGACAATCAGGAATATAGTTCCCCACGCTGATTGCGAAATCGAAACCAACACGATCAAGAGCTCAAGATTTACTATTATTTTGCCAGCATCTTTCAACTGTAAGTACCTTAATTGTGAAGTTCAAAAATACTTCAGTTGTAAACATGGTTTTCAAATCTATTTTGGTGGTTCAGTTTACTTTTACATTTTTAACAGTTTTAAAATCTTTCTTGATCAGTTGCAGGATGAATGAAGACACTATATTGCCGATGGACAACGAATGTTCTCTTCTTTGTACTGAAAACAAAGAGTTCTTATACGAGAGCGATGGAACAAACATGGCTCTAACTGCTGGTTTCGCTGTGTATCCTGACACAGACGAAAACTCGAACAGTAACATGATGACGACTTTGAACTTCGAGAACGAGTCCATGTTGAGCGGTATGGGTGAGAGTGCACCGGAGAAAGCGAAACGAAAACCTCGTAAAAGAAACTCGCTTAGAGATCGACTGAGAAGCGAAGCAGAGCAAGAGGCTTATAAGAAGTTAAGAGAGCTTATACCACATCTCACACAGCAGAACAAGAAACCAACAAAGCTAGAGACGATACGAAACACGTGTGACTACATCGTTGAACTTCAGAAAACTTTGTCTGAATTAGAAAAGGAACATGTGGTAGGAAGCGATTCGTCAACATGAACTAGCTCGCTGGCAAGCACAGTTTGAGGCAGTTTTAGAAGTTGAAAGATAATATCATAGGTATGTTCGGAAGTACATCATTTGCTTTGGGGTTTTCCTCCATTTATAAACGATTTAGCGTAATTTTGACCTTTGACCATTTTCTGAACTTGCCGTTAGGTCAGTTTATGTGAATGATTACAACGTATTTGGAAATAAAATACGAATAAGTTGTTCATTTAAAACTTGTTTTGTTTGTAGCATTGTTATGCCAAAGAAATTTAGAGAAATGTAAGCAACTTTTGCTAGAGCTGTTCGAAGCTGTGTATTTTGTCTTCTCACTCGTCGGTCTTGAGCCTGAGGTATTGTCTAACAAGTAATATTCTGTCGAGTTAAACTATTCTCTTTTCTAAAAATGCTGGTGTAAAACAAGACCCGTTCAATTTTATAAGTATATTTGTGCTTGAATGATAAGGCCAAAAACATTGATATGAGAATACAATTTCTAATATTAAATAATTTTCTTTCTGCTTACCTCTCACTTCACTCTAAGTATTGTCGCATGTGCAGCTCAGAACTTTTGCAGAATGTTGACCTGAAAATAATTTTTAACTTAATAATTTTTACGGCTATGAACCTTAGAGGCTCGCCTAAACCAATTTAGCTCTATTTCAATATGCCCGTTATGTTGTTATTAGTATTAAACGGTAAAATATCTTCCTTAGATAAAATTTGATTTGCACTCACATTATTTTAATGGTTTTCATAAGAAGGTAATATATTTGTGTTTTTCATCATTTTTTCTCTCATTGCCTAGATTTTTGTGTAGTTACTGCGCATGTTCAGCTAAATTGTAATTTCACTAAACGTCGCCATTTTATTTTGCTTAGCACAATAGTCCATGGTCTCAGAACCCCTGGGGAGGGGGAAAGGGCTGCTTGCACGTTCCCAGGGATGCCTGGGTACAGGTAATTTGCTCCCTCGTTCCGGTGCCCCCGTCAGAACTTGACTCCCTAACGAAATTCACCCTTATTCGTAAAGAAATTCAAACATCTATTTAAATTCGAAATACAATGAGAGAATATCTTTACGAAAAGTTTTATACACATGTACAAACAGTTTTTTCGATACCGAAGTTTTTGTAGTTCCTTACCTTATCGAGAAGCTCAAAATAAAAGAATTGAAAATAGTCCAAGTTACAGCACAATCGAGCTACTTTTATCAAGTTTCTAATACAACAAAGTCACCTTATAGCTCAAATATTGTATATTGCGCGGACACTAAACAGTTTCCTTTGGGTATTTATAAAGAAAAAGGATTGTTTGTCAATAATGACATTAATTGAAATTTGCCTGTAGTTTTTAGCCTAGCGTATAAACGGTGAACACATTTCTAATAGCCTTGAGGCCAGTGTTTTCTGTGGCCCGTTTTGTCTAATTTCTGTAACCAGCCTCCAATAGTAAATATCCCGGTAACAATACACTTTCATCGAAGAAGAAGTTCATCATTCTATACACCCTTTTTTAACAAGAACGTCTTATTTTTTGGCTGATGATGGATGTTCTTAAATATTTTGAGATTTCAGCTTCAAATGTTCTTAAAAGTTTTAAATAAAATCGTACGCCGGTTGTGACAAACTAAATTTCTCTGCTGATAACTAAGCCTCGGGGAAGTTCTTAGCATGTTCTTAAATTTTGGCCGATTTTCAGCCTGGCGTTCTTACAAAAAAAGAGTACTTTTGCATGACTATTCGCAAGACAGTCGCCCAACCCTACTCCTAGTTAAGGTCAAATACGAACGGAGTGTCATCTGGTTCTCACGTCATCCGGGAATTTATTAGGCCCTGCACTGTGCGATGTTCTCAATGCTCCTTGAACCAATAACCATCATTTTATTTCTTAAAGCCGTGAAGTAGCACAATTATCTTGATTTTTTTTAAAATTCAGTCCCTTGGGGTTTTAATAGAATATAAAACAATTTTCAATTCTAAAATGATGTATGCGACTTTTATGAAGTAGGGGAAAATGCCAAGCACCAGTTTTAGGAGTTTTTACCTTGTGGGGCGGGCGGCTTGCTGTCACAAGTTACTTAAACTCCTATACTATAGTTGAGCTTTTGCAGAATGTCATAAGCCTTACGAGCCATGAATAAAAAAGCACTTCTGGATAAAATTTGTAAAACCGTGATTTTAAGACTAGTTTACAAGTTTTGAGCCGGACTCTCTTATCTCGAGAGAAATCTACCGAGTAGTGCAAAATAGCTTTTTTGTCACGGGACTGAAATATTTTTTGGAAACAAACCAAACTAGCCAAACCAGCTCAATCCTAGGATCAAACTGACAAGCTTGATCATTTTGGTGTTACGTTTGTTTTTGTGAACCATATAAACATTTCTGCTGTTCGTGGCTACCTGTAGCTTGGTTACTGGGAAAGACAAAATAATAGAATGTATAGTGGTTAATTTAAATTTTGAATTAAAAACACACGCGTGTAGTTTGGACTTTTCTTTCTCAATGAAAAAAAAAAGGCACGTAATCTTGAACAGAATGTTAACAAAGGGAAAATACCAGACTTCCAGAAACGAGAAATTCGATATTTCACATCAGAAAATGGTTCTGAACTGATTTAGTTATTTGGTTTTAGTAACGCCATACTCTTTCATACCCTTATGTAAAAATTCCTAACACCAGTTAAACTGTCTTTTAAAGAGCCAATCAGGAAGCTCCAACCAGTCGTCCCAAACTCTTTGCTTGTTAACTATTTATTCAGCAGTTTTGCATGTTTTCGACTTTTTACCGCCGCTATGGAGATCTTCATGTACAGTGAGTGACTTTGATCGACAGTGAGCGCCGTTGATTTCTAGTAAGCTGCCGGACATATTTTTGAAAAAACGGGGTTTTTTCGCACTGAAAAATAATTTTTATTTGGTTCCCTGGCTGCTCGCTTTTGGTAAAACGACTGTATTTGATTTGGAAGGACAACGTTCTAAACAAGATCATGACTTATTGACCGAATCACTGTGCCAGAGAACACATGATCAGTCTTGTGGAATAAACAGCGGTTTTGTATCTGTGGAAGAGAGTTCCTACAGCCGGACTACATCAGTTTAAAATTGAGTTGAGTCTATATTATTCCTTAGTAAATTCAGCGCTCGACCAAGCGTATAATCGTAAAGCACATTGCTCCTGGAACGGAAAATGGTTGTACGGCAGCAATATAACTGATTAATTTTGACGTCAACAAGATAAACCTGGATGAATTACAATAGTGTTCTGAGCGTTTGATCAACTTATAAAGCTGGAATCGCAGAGCGCTCAAAGTTCTTTGAAAGATTAACGTGAAATGGTACTACAGCAGAGATACGACTGACAAACTGTCAGAATTGCCAACAAGGTGATTTGAGTTTTTCAATGCTCTATTGAAGACCAAGACACAGAATGGAACACGAAAAGAATAAAGGAATCAGGGGCCGACAAAGTTCCGCCACTAACAACGAACCAAGTAACAGTTACGAGCTGGACGAGAATGTCGCACACAGCACGAGTCATACATTGAGTCCCAACCAACAGTTTGATTCGTATGGTTATTACGCACCTTCATATCCACAGAATATCAACACGAGTGTGAACTCTCATTCTAAGGCACCAAGGTTTGGCCTTATTCGTGGATACCACCGCCAGATGTACGAACCCCAATCACAAGCTGGAACATGTTGTGGTTGTAGTGATATTCAGCCGAGTAGAGGACCAGTGATGTGCGGCGGGTGTAACTGGGGTATCCTTTGCGGCTGTATTTTGCTCGGTGTTGGAGTTTTAGCAATAATAGCGGGGTTTATGCTGCCGCAGAAAGGTTGGACAAGGAGAAGGCTATCTCCCGATGAGATAGACGAGTTATACAGAATTAGTTTATTCATTGATATTTTTATAATATTTGGACTTTCCGTGCTGGCCATTGGCGGGTTCGTGGTGTCGATATCATTGCTATGGCCTTTCATTAGACCGAGGAGGGATAGCCGCGAAGATGTCGTCTCGGCTCTTTACGGAAGCGATGTTTATGTAAAGGCTGAGAAAAAGCCAACGAACAATGCGGAGGGAGACTCTTTTTTAAGCCTAGGGTTTCACAAAGAATTTGAGGCAGGAAACGTATCATTACAAAGGGTTCAGCCCAGAGCAGAAAGAAAAGGGCCCATTGATCTACCAGCTTTGAACGGACCTTAGGCGGCGGCGCAGTGGCCGAGTGGTTCAACTTGTAATCCTAGGGTCGTGAGTTCGAGTCCCGCTCAGACCACTGTGTTGTGTCCTGTAGCAAGACACTTTACCCGACTTTGTTCCAGTCGACTCAGCTGTATAAGTGAGTACCAGTTCTGCTGGGAGCTAACCTGCGATGGATTAGAGTTCTGTCCAGGAGGAGTCAAAGACTCTCATCCGCTTAACACTACAGAAACCGGAGATACGCACCAACTTAACAGGCCCGACTCGGCGCTTGAGAAAGGATTTAGCTTTATAACATCTTATGTGTGAACACTGTGCGGTACATTTTGGATTTCTTACTGCATCAGTCTCTGTTTACTTGGAACAAAGGTACACTGAAGGTACACTGACCACACGGCACAAACCTGCTTTATTGATAGTCCGCTACCATGGACGGCAAGAAAGATATGTATCGAAAAACAAAAAAAAAATTTGAAACAGTATTACAAGTACATGCACAACACTTTTAAAAGGCGATGTTGCACTGTTGAACGTTGATCGAGAAAAAAATATTCCATAATCTTGTTCGGTATCCAAAAAAAAGTTCTTCGCCCGTTCTTCAGCTACAGTATGTTCTTAGAACGTTTTTAAATTTTGCACACTTTTCAGTTTCATAGGCTTGTGAAAAAGTTTTGTATATAAAAAAAATAGTATACAAGCAACATTCTTCGCTGGTGCTGCTTCAAAGACAGCGCTCTAATAGATTTCAGTTGAATAAGAATAAAACCTGAATAGCATAACCGTTCGTTACCAACGCCACAAATACCCCATGCAGATATGGGAAACTAAAAGAGCACCTTATAAGGCATTTTCACACTCATGGGCAGTGCGTATAACCCACTGTTTTGGCGGGCTACAGGTCTTACAAATATTATGGTTTTCGAGGTATACGATTTTGTTTTTAGTTTGTGCGGTAATTCATAAAGATTTCGACAGGAGTCGGTGACATTTATAAGACCTGTAACCCGCCAAAATAGGGGATATACGCACTGCGCATGCGTGTAAAATGCCTTATTGAAAACAAAAAATGGCTGAGAAGACATTTACTTCTCAAAATAATTAACAGAGTCATGAAGCTATTTTGTGGGTACCTTAAACTTGCACACTTCTTGTTATTCCAGAAAAATTAAAGCCGCCCATTTGTTGCGGCCTGTTGGAACGACCTTGTCTACCAAAATCTCATCTTTGTATGTTTTACTGGTCTGAATCTACCAGCCTTGGGGAAATGAACAAGAAGTAAACCGCTTGTTTCGAAAGCAAAGCACCAAATGAACAACTAAAACTAACTACAATCGGTTGTTGCCGAAAGTGAGAGAACCTAACGAGTACGTGCCAGATAACAGTGGCCAAGTTCACAAACGTACAACCCAGCAATTAGGTGACTAGGTGTGACACTTGAACTCCACCTTCGATTTCTTTAATTAGGAACCGTTAATTACAAACTTTAATTCGTGATTGTATTTTTTGAAGCAGTTATTCGAAAAGTTCAGAGTTTGTGTTTAATTGAGTTGACAAACACTAAAAAACAGTAAAAGCACTTGGCCGCAGGGCTTACATCCGATTTTTCAAGGAGAGGGGGAGGG
>JAOBAT010115279.1:0-14052 GCA_026413305.1 Hydrozoanthus tunicans
CCTGAAGATGACTTTATAAGTCGAAAACGTTTGTTTTAAACTACCATTTAACTTTTATACCATTTTTGATATTTTAATCTATAAAGGATTTTAAAACACTATGAAGAGACACTACTGTCGTTTCATTTGTTTAAAACAATTTTTGAGATCAAAGACAGAAACTCCTTGACTCCTAAGCCTTGAAATACATTATTCTTAACTATTTGGAAGGGTTCAACAACCAGAAATAGCATCAAACATCGTATTGCTTTTTCATAGTGTCCCATCAGAGATTTGATCGAACATGATGCATAACAGTTGTTGTCCTTTTTCTCAAATATATTTCAGTCTGCTTCTTCTATGTTTTTTCATAATATGGATAAATGTTAAATGGTTTGTATCGTTGGTACCTTCAACAGCCCAAATCTGTAACTGGCAATCTGCGAAAAGAATTTGTGTTGATGCCTGTGGTATCTGAAACAGTCAAAATGATTTAATTTAATTAAACTATATAGTGGCAAAACCTCTTCTCCTTGTCATTATTTTCAAAAAACTCTTGTAACCACTTTGTCACTCATGTTGACTGCTATCCAGTAAGTTATTAAAAAAATGATTTGAGTTTTGCAAAAAACCTTGCTCATTCTTGACTGCTATCCGGTAAGTTATTAAAAAAACGATTCTAATTTCACAAATAATCTTACTCATTTTCTTGTGATTGCCTGCACTAAATTATTGTTTGCTGGTTTAGCTACAGATTTGGCACCATTTCACTTAAGATTCGTAACTGCTCTAAGAATAATGAATTCTAATAATAACTATTAGCCTCATGTGTTTGAAACAATTCTCTCCCTTGACTCAACTTTACCAAGCATGTAAGAACTGCAACCCTGCACGTTTTACATAAGCAAAAATCAACCTCCCTCACTGAGGACACCTAAACTCCATTCGCAATTGAATTATTGAATCTTTCCTAGCAAATTTTGTTGAAATTATCAAAAAAGCTTAAAGTAATCCCAGAAAGGTACGTTGTGTAGTTTACATTGTAGTGATTGACTGCTTCAATGCATCATTAAACTAAGCTGCATCCTGGAACTTACCTCGTTGAACAGAAACCCGATAACAGGTCTTTTCTTCAGTGATACAGCGATCTAAACACAATATCAAAAGTGTTTAGCTAAAAAAAACGACATCTTTACAAAAGATTGCTTACAGTTGGGGTTTTTTGAGTCAGGTTTTTTCTCATGTAAAACCTGAGTTTTCACACTTCTGAAATAAAGTCTAGTTTTTCGAGAGATTTTCCACAGAAACGGTTAACACATGAAACGTTAGGAACACATTACACCCGAGGAAGGTCTGGGGAGAGTAGCTTGTTCACCAATCCCTACTCATTCCAAGGTTTTGCTGAGCATATCCAAAAACTTCCAACGGTGTGTGTTTTCAGCAATTAAGTTTTTAAATGATCTCGAGAGAAGCTTTTTCTCATTACTCTAAGTCTTAATAGAAATTATTTTTCTTCGTTTTACTTGCATTCTCTCTCCTCCTTCTGTTTATTTTACGGAAAAGACCTCAAAAGGTAGTTAAAATACAAGGAGCTCGAAGTTAAACAAAATCAAATACCAAGTCCAGATTTTGCTCGAAAACCAAAATTCTCCCTTGCTGAAGTCATTTTAGTTAATAATGAACAGATTCAGTCTTTAAAAGTTAACTTACATTGTGAGGAATTTGCTGCACTCTCCAGATGTACGGATACAGCTGTAAAACAAATTCAATTGCTACGTAAGAACGCTTTAACAAAAACACATTGGGTCAAAAACCTCCAAATGCCCGGATATTCGAGGAGTTCTTCGGAAGCTATGAACGTTCAATTGTTAACAAGGAAAATTAAGTCAAAGACAAGTTCTAATATGTGATATTATGTATGCTGTAGTATGTATTATGCAGTATGTATGCAACTGGCCCTTGATTTGACGTGATTGTTTGTAAGCAACAAAGCAATCATCTGAATGGGCTACCTATTTTCTTCCCATTTTCAAAAAAATTTACACCAGATTAGTTCACTCATTCAGTGAATACATTTGAGTAAGGCTGTGCACTAACAACGTCATGAATCAGACAAACAACCAGCTATCCCAAAATCGAGAGGCGGCTGATGCAATGAATTGAAACGACAATAACTTAATAAATTTAACAAGAAAAACGATTCTTATAATTACAAGATCGCTAAGTACTTTACTATACAACTTTTTGTTCAATTTGCCTCTGTTTTTCTGAGTTATGTGGGGGTAAAAATTTCTATTTAAAGCAATAGTGCACAACGCTATTCGTTCGTAAAACAAAAATTGTAAAGTAATTTTCATAATTCGGACTTTTACTTCAATTGCAACCGTAACATCGAAAGCAGAGAAAACGTATGTACCGTTGAACATATTTACCCTTTCATTCTTACAGTGCTTGTCGAAACCTTTAATTATTTAGGATAATTTAACTCCAAGCATGAAAACCCTTCCGCTCTTCTTGCATTAGTTATTATCTAAATTATCTTTAAAGTATTCATTACGAAAGAAGTTTGTTACTTATGAGAATATGAAGTTTGATCATCCAGCACAAACTCTCGAAGATGAATTACTAAGTTCTCCAAATGGACTCATAAAATGCTAGGGAAATAAGTTATGAGAGCTTACTAACTCATCACTGCGAACCCTTTTTTTACAAAGATTTAGGGACCTAATGTGGTTCCATGGAGAAAAGATAATAGGACCCGCGCAATATGTGCCAGGCGCTCGTCACCTTCAGCTGTCTCTCAGCCCCCGAAGGGACAAAGCGTGAAATAAGTGGTTCATTCATGTGTTAAACTGTTTGATGTAACATACGAACAGAATAACTTATTACTTCAGAAAAATTAATTAATTCAATTTGGTTTCAAACAATGGGAAATTATGACGAAACATAGTAGTGGTAAAAACAAACGCAAGCATAATGCACGAAGTTCTGACGAAACAAGCATTTCGCTAACAAGAGAAAATTAATTTATATGGTGTGTGAAAACTTGGTTGATAAAGGTAAGTCTTTCCTGAACTTTTGAAGAAACTTTTTATAGAAACGAAGAATGAAATGAAACAAAAGTTTCACTTGCGTTGTATTTACCTCTAACGAATATAAGATATAATTACGAATGTTTAAATTTGTAGCGGCTACGAACTGCTTTATTTCTGTCACTCGGGAGAAGTTGAGCTGCTGCTTGGTCCAAAATTTGAATTTATAAGGTGTCAGTAGTAGTGCGTGCCCATGTTTAAGATGATAGGGTTAATTAACATTAAAAAGATCTTACTTTGGCAAGACACTTCTGTTTCACTGTTACTGGCTGGACCGGCGATGATGTGGGCACAGTTCGCCCTAAAAAGACAAGGAAGTAGAACGCCCCAAGAGGTCTATTATAAGGGTTTATTAACATAGTCTCAGCAATTTATAGTAAGATGAAATTTTGGCTTTTTTGATTTAGTTTCACTAGATTTCTTCGTATTTCAAGGGGCCATCTTACCATATAACCTGATCACCTATCTACCACAAGAAATCACTACTGTTGCAGTACCTGATTCACATGCAAAAACAAACAACAAGTCTGCAAACTCGAGTACGGCCTCATAGTTGCCACCTTCGTGTCCCTTCAAAAATAAAATTTCTTAGTTGACATGACTTTGGCACACAGTACCTGGTGAAACCGACCAAAGCTGAACACCACTAGTTGTAACATGTCTCTTGGCTACAGAAGAATACCCAGAAGGTGATGGCAAATACGTCCCATTTGCTTGGCCAGAATACCCTGCAGAGTACGCCATATTAGACGAGCCAGAGCGTCCTCCAGTATAAGGCGTTCTGGCACCATTGGAAAGTCCTACTGGAGATTCAGCAAATGGAGGTAACGTGGTTCGGGGAAAGTTCTGATCTAAAAGATTGGAATTAAAGGCTTTGAAATAAGTAGTCATTAACTTCACAGCAAATTTATCCATTAGTAGTAAGACTTTTGGAAACAAGTTTCTACATTTTCGTTGGGAACCAACTTCTATAGAAAACGCCGAATCTTTCCACATCTAGTCTTAATATCTGGGCCTCATTGCTGCAAAAATGTCCTCAAAAAAAACAACAACAAACAAACAAAAACGGGATGCCATATCACAAAAGAACTTTCTCTGGAATGGATTTGACTTTCAAGACTGCGGCTCAACAACCCTTCTTACACTCCTTTAGCTTCTCTAATAAGTAGTTAGAAATTAGATTATGCTTTTGACCAAATATTCTAGAGCTATAACATAACAAGCAGAAACTTTGCTGGAAAATGCATGCAACGCTTTAAGGAATAATAAAAACTAAACTAACTTTTAGTCTCCAACTTCCTCCAATTACTAAAAGTTTGTGCATGTCGTTTTCAGCATTAGTGTGTCGTGAAGCTTGGAACTTATTCGCAATGGCACAGGAAAAGAATACAGTATATATGAAAGATGTGCGTGATTACCATACCTTTCCTTGCACTGGTTTCACCGTTTTTCTTAGTACCAAAAAAAGGCGTTTCTTGCTTCAGCTGTTGCAGTTTTGCCTTCCTTGCAAGAGCCTCTGTCAAATTAGTGGCGAGGAAATCCACAACAAACATACATTCCTCTGATATATTGCTCCAGTTCACAGGGGTTCCGCCTACAGTTTCACACAAGCAGATACAGAATTTTAGACAAGAATTACTACAATAACTACAAAAGGTAAATTTGCGGTGATCACAGGCTGCATCATTTTCCTGATGCTTACTTCAAGTTGGAATAAAAGGGTGCATCATGTAAACCCCAGCCAGGAACAAACGCCAGCAGAAATAAAAAAACATTTGACATTTGAACGTTTCAACCCAGAGCCAGTTTATTGTGGACTAATGAACACTACTATCATGACACTGAAATAACATTACTTGAAAAGTGTTACCCCGAACTTTGTTGAAACCTTAGTGCTTTTAGGATTCCTCCAAAAGGTTCACGAAACGTGAGACGACCATCTTGAAAATTTGTTCCTATGCTGGCTATGATCACCTCGGGTGATTATAACTGGCATAACATGTGAGCCTACACAAATGAGAGCAGCATAAATTCTATAATCACCTTCAGGAGTATTTTTTATGTAATATTTCAAAAATTAATGCTCGTGATACCTGGCTGACTAAGACTGAAAATGTGTTTCCTCCTGTGGCTGTTGAACTGTGCCAGCTGGAACAAGTCTAAGAAGGCCAGGTACTGAAAGGAAAAGGAATTCAGGTCTGGGACAAATTTCGGAGTGACATGTTCTATCTGTCTACTGGGGACGGATAGTTTGTTTATCTAAACAAGTTTGATGTTTAACCTGAGCACTCCAAAAAATAATTTGGGTCCACATGAGCAGCAATTAAGTACGACTCACGAAAAGTTCTAAAGGTGTTCGTCCCAGGCCTTACTCTCGATGTGGTTTTGGTTTGTTCGCTGCTTTTTACCTCGTGAATGAGTCATTTGTAGGGTGCTGGTAAATGTTGACATCTGTTGAGTGGAGTCTGTTCTAAGTAACTACAGTATGTAAACCAGTTTTCCATGTTGAAAATAGTTAGTACTGCAAGTCAAGCACTGTGCCAAGTCCCAGCCAAAAGCGTACGTGGTTCGTGAGTCAAATGTGTTTAGCAATGTGATTGCTAAAATCACCATTCAAGTCGCTCATTTGTGTTCATTCAGGCTCGTGTTAAGGTTTCGTCCTGTCTCTCCAATGTAGGAGACTGGGCAGTCGGACCATTTAATTTTGTATTTAAATCACTCCTTGTCTGTTGTTGGGCCCGTCTTTGTCCTTAACGTTAGTCAGTAGATGTCGTGATGGGTCGGTGTGCAATGCGAATGTTGTAGGGCTGTAAGATCCGTGCAATAGTCTCAGACATGCCCTTGATATACGGTATAGTTGTTGTAGTGGTCAGAGATAAGTTGGCGTTTATGTCAGTGCCATGATTGGGTCGGTAAATGTTGCGTTCAATGAAGCCGCCGTCGTAGTTGTTCTTGTAAAAAACGCGTTTAAGGTACTTGTTTTAGTCTAGCTGGTCTCGTTAAAGTCGTTATGGTGGAAGCTTTGTGTGATGTCGGGTTGTAGGATGATAAACCAAGTAATCGGTCAGTATGTGTCGGCTTTCTGTAAACAGTGGTTTGTAATGTGTTTAATTGTCGCAGCTTACCAAACAGTCGAAAAAAGGAATTTTTCCCTCTTCTTCGACTTCTCTGGTAACTGTATGTTGTCATTCTGTTCGTTGAGGAGACTGAAAAGTATCAGTCTCATCTTCTGATACAATGGTAATTGTACCGTCAACGTAGCGTAACATGAGCGGTATCGTTTGTCGGAAGGTAGTGCATGTGGGCCCTTTCCTTTTATGTTTTGCATAAAAAATTTATGTATGAATTTGCGTGCCAAACTTTATTAGTATTGAACTGTTGCACTTTTCCTCACAGGACTCTGAAGAGGACTTCCGCACAGGTTGTTGAAACATCACTAACTTAAACCGACAACAGTCCTTCTCAGGACTACACTAAACCGAACGATCTGACCATACGATTTAGAGAAGAGTTTGTCTATTAAAATAATATCAACACCCCTAAAATAATTTACTAAGCTTCCAATGTACCTTAACAAGAGGGACCGTCCTGTTCTTAATAACTTCTGGTAAAAGTTGATCCTTTTCTGAAGCAAAAGCCGTTTCAACTGGGAATGTGAATGCCTAAAGAAACAATGTCAAGATCAACTTCATCTCTACAACTGTACCATTTACTAATCATCCATTTTCTCTTTAAGAAAGACAGTTGAAGAGTTTGTTAACAACTTTTCAAGGATTCAAAGACTACTTTGGCCGAAAAAAACACAAACATTTCTTTGCAAGTTGTTGCGAAAATCGCTATACTTAAAGTAATTGAAGAAAACCCCGAGAAACGTCATCAGTCCAAGTTTGGCTTAAATTCATCCATAGGTGCCTGTTAACCTCGTGACAACATCACTTGAAAACACTACTGCAGTAAGTGTTAATATTTTGAGAACCATAAAAGATATGACAAAATTTTTTCACTGTTATTCTTCATTTAGCAGCTCATCTATCTACTGGCGCAACAAAACCTATATACCAAAAAATATTTCACTTCGTTGATAAAATTGATAAAGGCTTAACTCTAAGCATAAAATGTTGAAAACTCTAACGTTTTTAACTAAAAGCCATAATCTGAAGTTTAATTCTTGGTTAATACTTACAAACACTGTAACACTTTGGCCCTCACGTATTCTAAACAAATTTTATGAGTAACGAACCTGGGTATTGAAAATTACAAACAGTCTGTTTCCAAACTCCCACATGAAAATAACGACGGTTCCCGATGCTAGCAAGAACCACAACAGTGACAAGTTAAGCAGTCCGGATATTGAATTAAGTTTGGCTTCATTCCTGTAAACACAAGATGTATAAGAATATCAGTGAAATACCCCGCTCCTGATGGGGTTACCAACTTATCCTAGTGGAGCGGGTCATGTAGATCCCTGTCTCTGAAGACAGTTTTACACAGAAAACATTTGAAAAACTCTTAAAAGAAACTTTTGCATGTTATTTACTCACACAAAATTCAACTTGTTTGCACTTTCAAGGGAAATTATTTTTAGGTTATGGAGGAGTCTTTTTGTTGTTTTACCAAACTGCGAGCAACCACAGCGAAAGTTTTAGTGTAGTACTCGGTTTGGTTATAATTATATAAAGTTTAAAAGAACTATGGCTCAGCTCCCCCTATTTCAAAGAATAAGCATACAGCTTGTAAATGATAATCTATGAGAGAAAAATGTTTTCAGAAATTACTAACAGATGGAAACGTTGTCAATGCCACTGACGGGTAAATAGGAAACTGCGTAAATATTTTTCTCACTAATTTTGCATACCTGTTTAATGAGACACCCAAAAGGTTTGCAACACAGTCTCTTGGAATATTACCTGAAGAAAAAAGTGAATTGAGTTACTAGTGTGATAACCCATTGATGATGTTTAAAGAGTCAAAGTTGTAACATCTTAGCTATAGGTCATTAGAAATGAGGCCCCTAGAAAGGGGATGAGGGTGGGGGGGGGGGGGTTGTAATGGGTGTACACACACCCCCGACCCAACAAGGGGCAAAGGTCAATTTTTTGTTGACCAACTATTTAAAAAAGAAACATGCTCTATGCTTTCTAAAACTATTTTAAAGTTTGAACAATATCCAGGTTTTCAAGGTTGGTTTTGGCTGCCTGTTTTACATTTCAGTCTCAGACTGTCACCTCAATTTTCAAAATTTTCTGGGGAAAGCTGCCCCTGAACCCCCCTGAGACTCGCACATTTGGTGCTCAATATTTTGGTCACTCTCTCAGCCTCTTTCAATCGCACCCTCCGGCAAAAAATCCTGCCTACAGGACCGTTCTGCCAAAGTTTAAAACGAGAACAGTCAGGGGTTTCAATAGAAGCCGGCAACCAGCAAATTTCGCCGCCTACTTTCTTTAACAATAAACATTTTTTTTAAGTTCCTTGTGTTTCTTGCTGACCCCCCTAGGGGTACAGCCACCTAATTTAATATGGTCTGCTGCCTACTTCAAAACTTATTGAAACCCCTGACAGTATTTCACCGATTTAATTCACCAAGATTTCTAGGTAAATACTAATTTTGCTAAACCGCTTTCACAAGCTACTCTTACCAGCAATGTAATACAAAGGGTAATACCAGAAGCAAACCTGAAAAAAAATACATAAAAACTGAAAATAACTAACTGGGTTGCTAACTTGAAAAAAGGGTTTAGAAAACAAAACATTTAAAATTACTTTTAGTAGCTGTTTATAGCATAATGGTTTAAAGGGTTTAAAGAGACAAACACTTACTGTACAGGTCTAGTGATAACTCCTATAATGGTTAAAAGTAAATTTTATTATCTAAGTGCAATAAATTATTTTAAGTCAACTTTAAGGAATGAATTTTGCATTAAAACCATTGGGCAACCTTATAACTTCAGTTTGGACAGAAATCTTGTCCTTTTGAAGTTTTTGGCCAGCCAGGAAGTAACACTTTTAAATGGTAACAATTATAATTCAATTATTGTTGCCCTTCAGTGGCACATGTGAAAATTCAACAAACAAATTTGAGTGAAGCCTTGCCACTGGAAATTGGGACTCGTCCTAGTCTTGCAAGTTCTTTTTGCAGGTGTAAGTGGTTCCCTGCTGATGCTGTAGGTCAGGGGAACTTTCATCAGTTTAGCTCTCCAGTGGCAAGGCTTCACCCGAATCTGTGCAATTAAAGCTAATCTTACTAGAAACAAGATAGACTTAAAAAGCCACCATACCCACAAACAGACAATAATGGATTGTCTGATACATGGAACAACAGAGGATTTCGCTCTAAAGAATTTCTTTTCCTGAAATGAGAAACAAGGAAGTTGGTGTAGACTATTGTAGTTTTAAAATAATCTATGTTTAACTTTTTCATTGCTCCTCAGAACAAAGTGAATTTTGCCAGAAACAATAATTTCAATTGATTTGACGGTGTAAAAATGTTTCTCTCTGTTTCATAGTTTTCTCTTTCATAAAAGAAACAAAGCATCTTACAATTATACTACCTAGTAGCACTATGATGTGTAGAGATAAAGGGAAGCTGTATGTATGCTCAAAATAAAAACTATTTCACAAATGTGGCAACATACAGGAAAACACAATACACATCAAAGGCTTTCAGGTTAAAAAACGAACAAATTGTGAAAACTAAGTGGAAAATAGGCTTTAGAATGTTTTCATTGCTCATGCTGATAAATTCGTTAACAGTTAAAGAAACAATATTAATTTGTTTGAAAGAAACATTTGAGGCTGAGAATGGCAAAAGAAACACAAAGACTGACCTAGTCAGCATGTTTATAATTGAAAAATAAAACAAGTGTAGATAAAAAACTAGAATCAAGGAAAAGAAGTGAAGGTATAAAACATGTCCAATATAATGTTCTTGCATAATTATATTTTACAAGTTCTAAACTTTTGTTTTTATAGGCTGTAAAAGATAACTTTTCATGTCTAACTGAGGAAAAAAAGTGTCTCCAATAGTGTTTCTAAAAGGAATTTTTAAACCAAGATTTTAGGCCTTAATGGCACACATACTAAAACCAAACATGATATAAAACATATTGTCAATATGTATGTAGAGAAAAAAAAGAAAGTGGATGCTAGAGGAGAAAAAAGGAAAATGGTAGAAAAGCGAGATTATACAAGGAGAGTAGAGAACAGAAAAAGACAAACAAATTAAAATCACTTTGTCGCCAAAAAGTCTTGGGTTGCTTGTAAACCTGTATGCCTGCTACATGAGCTTCAAACATCTCATCCACAGCTATCTTATATGAAATTAGGGGTTGAAGTTAAAAAGTTAAACGAAAGAAACAACAGTTACTGTATATAATACACATTGTCTTACCTGTATCTCTGGGAACCCAAAGTGAAACTTCTTCTTATAGAAGTAAACAAGGCTGTGGTAAAAGCCCTGCAAGAATATTGTAATGTTGTAAAGACAATAGTCAAACATACTACCAGCAAGCCTGGAGATATTATTATTAATTCTTGACAATCTTAAAAATGAATGAACAAAAAAACCAAAGTCAAACATACCAGCCATGCGCCATAGAGCATAAGGAAAACCATATGTTCATTGAGCTCATAAGTGTTTCTCCTGAAACCAAATGAACCTTGACTGAGTATGTAACTAGGAATGATAATTATGAATGAATGAAACACAACTTCAGAGAGTCACAGTTGTTTAGTGCATGACCATAAGAGCTAGGATCCCCAGTTCAAGTTGCTGGTGATGGTACGCCTGTTAAGACTTTCTTCTGATCAGTGTTGCTGTAGCTTTTGATACCCATAAAACTCAGAGCACTGACAGAGGGAGGGGGTAAAGGGCACACCATCAGCTTCCATTGATACCAGCACTCTCAGAGAGCCGAAGGAACTACCAACATTAAATAACAGTACCTTTGCCTTTACCTAACTTTTCACAGACTCAATACCAACACACTCAGGAGTAACAAAGCAAAACCAGTGTTACCTACAGCTCAGCAGGAGAGAGAGAGCACTACCTTAAAACTCCATGTTTCTTATTTCTGCATCTAGATGTTTGCTCTTTGTAACTTTGTCTGAGTTTCTGGCCCAAAATTGCCTCATTATCAAAAGTCACTGCCTGGTGCTACTACTAAGTAATAATTATTAACTAAAATGACCCATGACGTAAAAAAATTCACAATGTTGGTGTAGTGATTAAAGTTCTTAGCACAGTTGACTGAAAACCCAAATGAAGATCATAGAAAACAAGGCAAGATCTACTGCATGTTGTAACAAAGGCCTCTACAATCCAACAGTTGAATGAAAATGTCACTGTCAACCAAGTGAAAGGCTGTGGTTTGAACACCAAGACAGTTTTAGCACAGTTCTACCCAGTGCAATGTAGCAGAGTACAGGATTGTGTATGTTCTTACGACGTATGTCGATGACACCTAGATATTTATAATGCAATCTACTGCAACTGCTAGAAACTTCATGCACCCTTTCTGGGCTGACAAGAATGACCTCAAGGATGAAGCTGCCTAAAATGGGAATCTTATGATGGAAAAGCATGTTGTTTTGAACTTGTTTCTCAAGCAAATTTTACCAAAACCTTGTAATCTTCTGTTTTGCATTTCACTGTCAGTACCACTATGTGAGAAAAATCAAGCTTAGGAATCAAATTCAACCAAACAAAGTGGTTTGATTTGATATGAATGTTTTTAATCTTTTTAAAAAACAGCTAAACTTGACAAAATATAGTGTCACCAAAAATTCATGTAAGGTGAGACTCACTTAGTGCTAACTTACTCTGTGTTGTAGGTTGAGAGGCTCCATTTCTGACTACTTAATGAAGCCAAACTCCAGAGAATCAATGTTCCAGATGCTGTTAACAGTAAGATGTGCAGTACACGAGTGGGGTGGAGAGGAAACAAAATTGTGGCAATTCTCGTCTTGTGGACAACATCTTTTACTGGAGAGAAATATCATTTAGTTTTTTAAAAAAATAAGTAATTTTAGCAAATGAATGTTTTTCAAATGTTCAACATAAAGTATGTAGTGGTACAGTAAAAAAAAAACAACAAAGCAAACAAGTTACTTCCTGGTAACTATTCTAGTGTAAGATAGCAGACTTACCAGAATTGAACTTTGCCCTTGATAGTGATGTTACAACAGCTGCTATTCCACACACAAACACTGCCAACCAGAAACTTTGACAAAATGGAACCCCAAGAACACCTTAAGAAACCATTTAAACGTTAGCAAAGTGAAAGGAATGTTCATATTAGATGATATTACTAAAAATAATATTAATAATATTAATAATGATAAAATGGAAGCTCTGCTCGACCAAAGGCTATAGGCTCTCTAGACCAGTAGGGTCCAAAGTTACAAATCTATTGTATACTGATGACTTAAAGGTCTTCGTGGCGTCTCAAGCAAAGCACGACAGAGTACTCAAGATGACAAAGGAGGCGATGGAGGGCATTGGTTTGCAATGGGATCCAAAGAAGTATAATGTGCTCAACATAAGAAGGGGTGTCCCAGTTGATGTACCTGCAGGATTTAAATCAGGGGGAGACGGTCATTGTTAGCCTGAAGGCAGACACAACCTACCAGGTTCCTAGGAGCACCTGAACAATTACTTCAAGAAGAGAAAATTGGCTCTGCAACATGCTGTTAAGACCTACCCGCAGAGACTCTCTGTCATCTGGTCGAGTTCGTCATCAGACACCAACAGAGTTCAAGCAGGCAATCAGTTTACTATGCCAGTACTGTTGCACCTTATGTGGTCACAACACTGGTGCAGGGTTCTCACTAGAAATTTCAATAGGCAGCCGAAATGTATCAACAGGCGGCAACATTTTTGATATTTATTTTTACGTGCACATTTTTTTAAGTCAAAGAGAAATTTTACAGCCACTGTAGGCGGCTACCTTCGTCCAAACAGCCGGCAGAATTCCGCCGGTTGCCGGCTTCTACTGAGAACCCTGCTGGTGTTTGACAGACTTGCGCGACGTGGATAGGCAAGTACGGAAGATCGAGTGTGAGGGTTGTGGTAAGCACCCACTGGTTGGGAGATTTACCAAAACGAAAGCATAGTGCTCAACAATACAACATGCAACACCTTTGAGGAGCCTAGTGCAAAAATAACGCTGTAAGTGACTGTTTCAAACATTAAATTCTCCCGAAGGTTCTGGAGAGAAAAAAAGGACAATTAGGGAGAATTGAGAACCTCATTAAAAGTCACTTACATCGTTTTTGCATTAGACTCTTCATTTTGTCAAGTTGGAGGTCAGATTTGTAAGTTTACTTAGAATATTACTAGAATACACTATAAATTACTTACTATAGCTACTAGTTTTGAACCATAATAAAACATTCTTAGTTCATGGCTGTGTTGTAAGGGGTCTGGGATATGAGGGTCTACTTACAGTAAGACATCTTTGGATCAAAAACACAGCAAAAGATTCCTAAATTTTCTTCATACAATTCTTTTAGCTCTCCACCATGCCTGCGAGTCTGATAATGATGAGAACATGTTGCTCGATACTAGAATGTCCAGGAGTGACAAAAACCCAGTCCCCTATAAAATATGGTCATGAACCAATATGGCTGGAAATGCTGTTAAATGTACTGTACTTTGAGCCACTGTAGAAAAATGCTTTAAATATTATGTTATTAAAATTAATGATTCAAACCAATTTTTAAGAAATTGTTAAGGGCATTTTAACTTTTTGAGATATCATGCACCTTATAGCCATCTTACCAGAAACCCAAACAACTGGGTGAAGAATGTTCAGCTGCTGAACTGTGCAGAATCCGAAAATAACCAAAGGCAGACATATCACACTCCATGCTATGCTTGCACCAGTGCGCCACACAAACTCCTAGATGGTCAGAAAGAGGGAATCTTATCAACTAGCCAAAAATAAACCAGGCCTGGAACTTCTAACTGTTTCAAAAATCTAAG
>JAOBAT010115290.1:0-14051 GCA_026413305.1 Hydrozoanthus tunicans
ATTAAGCTTCCCGTCTAGAGCTTCAAGTTTTAAATAACCCCCCCCTCCATCTCTCTCTCTCTCTCTCTCTCTCTCTCTCTCTCTCTCTCTCTCTGTCTGTCTGTCTGTCTGTCTGTGTGTGTGTGTGTCTCTCTCTCTATTAAGCACCTCATCTAGAGCTCGAAGTTTTGAATAAGCCCTACCCCAGTGAGCGAGTGTTCCCATTGCTAAGTCAAACATTTTGTGACAAGCAACAAAACGCACTAGCGGACCTTGTTGAGGCCCCAGTTATGTCACAGTATAACAAACGTTAAATTGCTTTAATTTGTGTTAAATTAAATAAAATTCTTGTTTTGTTCGTGATCGTATTGATTCAGTCATGGTATAGCATGAATATGGGCGTTACAGGGAAAACAACTGGGCACAATGTAAAGTAAAGTCGGGAGCATTTGAGAATAATGTATTAGGCATTTTTTAGCGTAATAAGCCTGTCCCTGGCCAGATGTTAAGCAAGATTTCACCCAACCGGCAACGTTTCAAAGTGCTACACCCATGCACTGATTTGGTATAGGATACTTAAGGAACGTTTTATGGCGGTCTAAACCACTGCCTCAGTCTACAACCCTTAACTTCCAACATGAGCTGTAAAGTACTTTTGTTAGGTGCCAGGGGTGACAGACTAACCATCCGCGATGGATGTTCGGTCGAGGAAACTAATTTCAGTATGTGAGCAATCGAGTATCACAGCTTTATGATTGATAAGAAATCTGCCGGCGTTTTCTAAATACACCCTCGTGTTGACGCTTTTCATGTTTTCTTTTTAGGCGCTATCAGAGTTGCTTTTCAAGAAGTGCAAATGTCACGGACTCTCGGGATCTTGCTCCATGAAAACGTGCTGGATGCAACAACCGCCGTTCCGCCAAGTTGGTCTTTACTTGAAAGCCAAATACGATAGTGCGAACCGTATGATTGTTAAGATAAACAGACGCGGGAAGAAAAGACTCAAGCCTATCAGCAGCAAGTACAAAAAGCCTTCAGAGAGCGACTTGATTTATTACGAGAAATCGCCCAGCTACTGTGACGCAAACCCAAATGATAACTCAATTGGAACCAAAAAACGACAGTGCAATATCTCTTCCTCCGGAATCGACGGTTGTGAGTTGCTGTGTTGCGGACGAGGCCACAATATTCAACAGGCCAAAGTAACGCGAAATTGTAACTGTGTTTTTCAATGGTGTTGCAAAGTGATTTGCGACAAGTGTAAAAAGGTTATTAACATCTATACGTGTAAATGACCTGTCAACCCAATGAGTGAAGTAGCTTTGAACTCGAAGCTTATACTCCTCAAATGAAATAAGAAACTTAAAGTAGAACTCGTTAGCTCAATTTAAGTGCCGCTGACAAAAGGGACTACAGGCTCATTCTCAACAGAATTACCTCACACTAAAAAAAATGAATTTTTAATAGTTGCATTTAAAGTAGAATTTGTCGCAGATTTTTATAAGTAGTATCTTGGTCGGCTTATTCGAACAAGAGTCGAACCCAATATTTGCCTTCATTGTAAAAAGACACGGTTTTCAGCTAGAACCACATTATGTTTCACGGACACTTAATTTCGCCTTCCAGGCTTGATTTTAGCGAGACTTTAGTTTTGTGAAATGACAGAAAGGATAAGCAAAAGAAATTGAATTTTGCGAAGATTCCCAAATGGTAATCCGAGTCAACCCACAGTTTTTGTCAAAATTGGTCCAAAAAATTATCAATTTTAGCCATGAGGGTAATTCTCAGTAACTTGTCAACTGTTCGTACGTTTCTCTGTTGTCAAGTGTTCGCCACAAAAAAATTAGGTACACTTTTCTGTTTTCAAGATATAGTGGACGTGTTAATCGTGTATATTGTCAGAAAATTAAATCTACAAACAGATCCTGAACTGGTTTCAACTTTCGCAGTGTTTTTTCCTTTTTGAAAAATGGTGAAAAACGTTAAATTACAAGTAGGGTAGTCATTAGAACTGCGGGAAGTTTAGCCTTAAAAACACCATTGTTTTCTTACGACTAAAGCTGAGATTTACGACTTGGTCAGAAGTTTTCGAATTTGTTGAGGTCTGCTTCTTTTGATCATGACAAAAATATTGTCAGTTCTCTAAGAGTTTCAAAAATATGTAGCTTAGTAGAATATTTTATTGTAGGAAGAATGTTGTATGTAAATAGCCTTGATCAGTTAAGAATTTTTAGATAGATTTTTCAGCGGATAAAAAATACAATGATTTCAATGAAATGAAAACTTAGGAATTCATAAAAAAAAAACACTCCGTGTTGTTTAATATTTTGCTTTTTTCATTCAATCTGAAACATTTGTTAGTTTAACAAAATGCAACTCATGCTTATTTATTTTTGATTGTCCTACACTGCAAGCCTGTGGGTACTAACTTATTTCATACCGATGTTGTGAAGATGGAGGCTTCAATGCCAAGAAATTTAACAGGAGAGAAAGTATTTATTTTGTTGCTTTCAAAAACTTACATGAAAATCAAACAGATTTTTTTTCACAAAACGTTCCCAATATTTATAAGCTTGCCACGTTCGAGCTCTCTTCAATTGAACCGAAGTGAAAGCAAGAAGAAATGATTTTAAGAAAGAGAGTATAGGTAAATTTTGAAAAAGAAAGAAATAACACCTTAACCTTTTTCTTAAACTATTTCAAAGCGCACCAATACCTTTTGAAAGCTAATTTTACATAGAATTCGCTGCTTTAGCGTTAATGATAAAAATTAGTACAATCCAAACCGAACTGTGCTTCAAAGGACCTCTTTGTAGTTTAAAGCATTTTTGTATTTTGTAAATAGAGTTAATATTTTCTATTTCATTTAGAGAGCAATATTGTTGTTAGTAATTTGCTGACTGTTTGCTTCAATTGAAAATAAACTCACTTGCTGATGTATTTACAAATTGACTTAACCAGAAATTACTCGAGTAGGTGTGTCAACCCTATTAGTTCGTTGAAATCGAGACCTAGGGGGTCCCTTGTAAAACACCTTTCCCCAGTCCCCTCCCCTGCGTCTCGATTTATGTTCTAAGGACCTGTCTACTATATCAACCCGCCCTAAGTTTCCCGCCAAAAATGGACGGGTCAACACCTACGTAGTCTTTAGTATTTAATGGCGGGAAAATGTTCCTCGTAATGGTTATACTATTCTCCATCCAGAATGAAGCCCTTTATTTAACAAATTCTTGTTTTGTGACCAATCAGTTTTTCAATCAAAGTTCACATCATTTGTCAGTCAACTTGAAAATGGCGTAGCCAGCCCGCTTTTGATTGTGAAAAGCCCAAATAGCTGGTTGGCCAGAGATTTTCAAATACTTTTTTGAAAGTGTATTATACCACCCTTTCGTTTACCAGCCGAAGGCGCTAACCGATTGCACCACAGAGATGAGGTGTCTGTGGAATACTTCAAAGAATATTACTGCAGGTAAAAAAAACCTGCATAAAATTGTTTTTTGGCCTTGGGTTGGCTTTAACCACCGACCTTTCGGTTAAAAACCGAATGCGCTAATCGATTGCGCCACATCTTAAATAAAGAGTGAAGAAAACAAGTCCTACAGAATTATTTCAAGGGATCTGTTCTGTAGCTTCATTTTCTGAAGGAAAATGATGGTTTCAGAAAAACTTGCTTGCAGCCGGCGGCCTACTGGGCGATTCGCGCTTGCTTGAACGCCATTTATGATTTTTGTTTCTGTGACGGAGTTACATGGTGATGTGGTCGTGAGTTCAAGTGCACTAGAATTTCTGTCCAAGCAAAAGGGTTGGCGTGTTTATATTCAAAAATGACCATTCTGGTAGCCGAGATCTCGGTTGTGCCAGACGAGACCTAGGAAATCAGACGGCTCACTTTCTCAATAAACGCAACTTGAATTTTATAAAGTAAGACTTGATTCAGTTGCGTCTTTCCGGTACAGTGCGCGGGCAATCTCACTAAACAACTTAGATCGGTTCTAATAAACAAGGGCCGGTTTTCAAAAGCCGATTAGATTTAAACCAGGGTAAACTCTTAACAAAACCTATTAATTGTCATGGTAATTAACCAAGAATAAGGCCTAATCGTCTTTATTGCCCAGGGCCGAGTTGTTCAAAAGACGATTAGCCAAAAGATTACGGGAAAACGTCTTCGGGAGCGGCTAGTTTTGTTTGACGGAAATTATATCACAAATTGACCCATCCGAAGTTTGTTACAGGGTCGTGCTTTGGTTACTATAGCTCATTTAACAGTAATAACCCTCTTGCACTGACTTGCTATCTGCTATGATACCGTGCTAAACGTCTGTCTAATAGTCGAGCATGCGCAGTTGCAAAACAGCAAACGTAACCGCAAATGAAACCTGAATTTTAAGACCTCCATTAAAAAACGAGGTTCCACTATAAAAGGGTTAGGCCCACCCCTTTTTCGACCCTTTTCATGAAATTTGAATAAATTTTGAAATGTTATGGCGGCCATTGATAAAAAAAATCCCACTTTCAACAATTCGAGGTCATTTACACCATAATCGTGAAACAGTCATTGGCATAATACCCGTATGTCGTGAAAGGCTGCTCATAAGAATTAAAATATACGAAATTTATCGCCAGAGCAATTTGAAATTCGCGCGTGCTTCGCAAGACCAAATTAGACAAACAACGTCGATGGAGGCCCACATTTTTTCGTTATTTTATTCGGTGAAACTTCGATTCAGGAACTAAAATTCATAGTTGAACACTAATAAGATTAAAATCAGCCGAATACCGTCATGGCAAGGCTCAGAAGCAATAATGGGCTATACACAACTGTAGATTGTTTGCTTTGTTTTGAAATTGCGAAACTGATCTAAGTGCAAATAAAACGCCAATCAAAAAGCGCGCCACAGCTGGCAGAGAGCACGGACCTTTATAGATGTTAACTCGACGGCGGACGATTAGCAACTGAGAGTGTGAAATCCCTGGGCTTAGCCCTTTTATGTTTAAGGGAAATTACGTTAAGGTTTCGGGGGATAAAGAAAGAGTTGAGATGGAGGTTTGATGAGGGAAATTTATGAAGAAAAGCGCCAAAGCGTCCCCCTGCTGACCACGCGCAAGTGGATCTTTGGTTTGGGGGCATTTTGGCGTTTTTCTATCAAATATCAACTTTAAAATTAATTATTTAACTTCTCTACACATCCCAAAAACTGGCATTACTCTTAAAAACTACTAATTGCCTAATCTATTGTTCCCCTCAAAACTTCTGTCTGCGATCGTAATGATCGGATCAGTTTTTTAAATTTCAAACTGTGGACGGCGATATCAGCAAAAACACCATTAAAAGTCGCCAAAATGTAGTCCCTCTTTAAGGCATCAAATCTTCGTTGTTCCCGAGAGTCTTCCAGAGTCGAGGTTTTCATCGGATTTCAAATATGCTGACGAAATTGAGGTACGAATCAATGTACCAGATGACAAACAAGAATCTTCACCCAGCCGATATCGTTTCAAATGCCCTAGGGGTACGCCCTCTCCTGTACGGGATTCTAACTCGGTGCCTTGTGAATATTGTTTAAGGCATTTCAAATTCAGAGTGTTTTTGACAGCCCGATGAAAAGCAGGAATTCGTGCTACATAGATTATAGGGTTCACACATGAGTTGCCGTAGTGGAGAAGTTTGGTAAAGTAGACGACGTCTCTAGAAATATGGACTGGGCACGCGGCGGACGAACACGTGTAGATGAATATAGCGTTAATAATAACAAATGGTGTCCAAGTGACAAAAAATACTATTGTCACTAAAATTAACGTCCATGCGAGTTTTATATCATCGCTCTCGGTTACACGTCGCCGCTGGCCTCTGTGCGCTGTACCCAAACGCTTCTTCATTTTTAAGAAAAGGAGAAAGTAAGATGCTAAAGTGGTAACAAGCGGTATTCCAAGGCAGAGAAACACGATGTTCAAATAAATAGTGTAGATCTTAAATCGAACAAACTTCAGCACAACCACAACACCAGAAACAAACCATATTGAGACAATAGCGAAAAAAAACACGCGGGAATTTAGTAGACGGTACTTGACGGGCTTCAGTACGGAGAATAACCGTTCTAAAGCAATCACTGCGATAGAGAAGAACGAAGCAAGCCCAGACAGCATGTCAGTGGTGAAATAAATGGCTGAAAAGAAGGGGCCGGGTTGCCATTCAGGACTGGTGGATTTACGCCACACAATAACGATCCATAGAGGGAGCGCAACGCCGCCAACAATAAGATCTGCTGTTGATAAGTTAATCAGGAAGAAATGAGTTCGCTTGCGCTGAAACTGTTTGCCTCCGAACACTGCTACTGTGAGAGAGTTAAGAGCTACTGTCGTCACTGCTATTAGACTGAAAGCCAAACACCAGGCAACCGCACTTGAGAAGTTGTTATCAACAACATCACCATTTCGTGACCCAGATCTTGGAGGTTCAGAGGTGTTCATGGCTTGGCGTTTTCCGTGTTAAGTTCTCTGTTGCTGTATCAAGTACTGAAAAAATTGGACAGCACAATGTAATTAGCCTCAGGTTAGCATTTCTTTGTAATTTGGCGGTAACAACTTGCAAATATCTTGCGCAACTTAGCAACTTGAAAATGTACAGGAATCGTTATTCAGGCGCAATGTTGGTCAGACGCGACGGCCCATCATGGCGACACAGGGTCTGGGAAATAAAGCACGTTCGGTTTTTCCTCTAGTCTATTTACCTCTTTCAATAGCTCGCCGACTAAATAGACTATATTTGAACTTCATTCTCATTTTGACTATGATATACTAGCTAGAAACATTTAAATCATTATTATTATTAGATTTAACCAAGCTGGTTTTGTTTAACAAAGTTTTCACTTACAAGTTGTTTTCTTGATTTTTTCCCTTCTCTTTAAAAAAGCGGATGGAAATTGTAAAAGATTTTTTCGTGTTAAGTTTGTAATATGCAGCGCTTGGTTGTTGACAGTTGAATCTACATCCGCACACGAAGCTGTGTTAATAACAAAAATTTTGTAAACGAAAACCAATTTTGATTTAGTTTGCGTAATAAATGCCTATTAAATGTAGTTAAAAGCTTTTTCCGAAGCTTACATGTTTTGTGCAATCTTCTCAGGCTTGATTAATAAATCTAAATTGAAACTACTGACCAAATATTGGCTGACAAGTGCCGTGTTTTCCCTTAATCTATTTAATCTCAAAATCCTCAAAAACAGTGCAAATGTCTTTATTTGACGTCATCCGGGAACTTTGTTTGCTGATTTCGCAAAAAAAACAGCTTTTCCTATTCGATACAGATTTTTCCCCTTCGATTTTCCTGCAATCTGACTTAATGCATCACTTTGAATTTGTTAAAACTAAGAAAATTTTAGTTTTCTCTCAGAGATAGCTTTTAAACAATCTAAAAGAACTCTAATGTATGTTACTGATTAAAAGTTGTCATTGAATGCTTGTGGCATTCGGCTGGAATTTTATTGTAAAGGTTAACTTTTCACATATGCATATATTTGATGAACTTCAAATGTTTTTAACAGTCCGCTACACATTTTTTAATTGATCACAAGCAAGAACTAAGTTTTTAAAGAGGAAATTTAAAGGTTAGGTGTATCCTTGAATTGAATTGAATTGTCTTGTATTGGCGCTCGAAGTTATTTAATACAAGACTTTAAATGTCAGTTAGGTGATGAAGATCCAGATACCGCAAATATAGTTAAAGGTATTGTAATGTGTGGTAAAACTTACTAAACGAGCTGGTGAATGAAAAAATGTCTTATATATCAGCCGGTTTCTGCATTTATGTAGGTTTTAACGCTGTTTTCAGTCTATCGATCGTAGAACGGTTTTGATTTTGACAATTATGTGAAACGAAACGTTCAGATGGTCCAGCTCGTATGAAGTCAGAACTACGATAAAGCGGGATTGAAAGAATTAAGGCTATGATTTCTGACATTTTGAAAAGATATGTTATGATAACATTAAGACTGCACATAGCACCCTGCTAAGATTTTCTTCAGCTGCAGATGAATAAATTTCTGCAAAATCTTCCAAATTGGGAATGGTATCTCTCTGAACAAGCCATATAGTCGGGGTGGAAGCGGAAACTTTCAATATGATAATTCGTGATTCCCAGATATTTTTCGACCAATAATTCATGATTCATTTATAGAATTTCTTCAAGGTTCATGAGACAAAAATTCAAGATTCATGATTCATTTATTTCTTGTCCATGATTTATGATTCACAGCTTGCGAGATGATGTGATTCATGATTCCTTTACTTTTTTAGCCGTGATTCATGATTCATGATTCCGCTTCCATCCCCGAATATACACAAGGGAACAGCGAAAGCAGGTTTATTTCGGTTTCGTATCCAAAGCAAGTTTGATTACGATAAGGAAAACAAAAATGGGCAGCTATATTTACACAAGAATGAACAGGAATTGTGGTATAAAACTATAAATGTTTGACTATTTGTTCAAAAGATCTTTGTTCAAAAGTCTCTTCTTATCAATTGAAAAGTCGGCTCAAAAGCATCAATAAAGTTGACATCAAATTGCAGCTCAAACTAAAGCAAGATAAACTCTTTCTAGCTTCATAGGTTCGCTAAACCAACAATGTATATACACTCTTTTTTTTTAAAGAACGCGTCTTATTTTTTGCAATTTCTGGCAGAGGATGAATGTCATATTTTGACGATTTCAAACTGAAAATGTTAGTGTTAGTTGCATATGCAGCGGATGTTATTTTCCATTTGTACAAACCAACCGGAAGAACCATTTGAATTGGCTGCTTCCAAGGCCGGCAAGAAATAATGTATAATAACAAATTTAAAAAAATTAAAAACAAACTTTTACACGCACGACACTAAAGGCAGTGCAGCACTGATAAATAAACAGCTGAGAAAAAATATCTTTAAAATCATCTTGTGAAGTATCCAAAATAGAAGTTCTTCGCGTTTCCTCAACCGTGTTCTTATATAATGTTCTTAAATTTTGGGCTTTTTTCAGCCTCGTGTTCTTAGAACTAAGGGCCTCTTTACATGGAGCGAGTCACTTGTCCCGGCAAGCCGAGCTGGCATTTACATGCAAAAATTTCATCCGCTGGCCGAGACGAGTTCAACGTGGATTGTTTTCGTGTCATCGCCCGTTCGTTGAACGCAGTCAATTTTCTCCATTTCTACAAGAATCCTTCCCCTTTCGCTCTCTTGTGTTGTTCGCTGAATGCACTAAAGCCGCTCGGCTTGCCGGGTGCCCCTGATCGCCTAGATGAGAAACTCGGTAAGCCGGGATTGCCCGCCTACATGTAAACGAAAAGACAAAATCCAATAGAGACGGAAAAACCCGACAAGCCGAGATATGCCGGGGCAACTCGCTTCATGTAAAGAGGCCTTATAAGAGATCATGTAAAATAAAGAGCCAGTACACAACGCTTTGCGTGTTTTAGGACTGAGTTGCTATCAAGTAACAAGGAATAGATCCGCGGGCAAAACAAATACTTGAGTGAATTCAAGTGTTGATCAACTTTAAAGTTAAACAAGTATGAGCGGTGAAAATAAATATCTGACATAACACATTTTTATTCTGTTAGGTTATCCAGGCAAAACGAAGTCAGTTTGTGGAAAGTTTCAGAAAAACACCCAGTTTTAGAAAACACCGCAAATCAGAAAATTACCTGTTCTACCAGATGAAAAAAATTGAAATGATTCGAGTCTATTCATTCGGAACTATCGCTCTCAAAATTAAGATCATGACTGTTGTGCGTATGTCGATCTTTAGTCAAAATACAGGAAACTCAGGTGCAATGTGTGTGAATTTTCTTTAATACGCAAATTTCACGATAAAATTCTAAATCATTTAAGATGAAATACCCCAACTTTGTTCAGTCTTGCGTTAAAAAAGCATATAAGATTTACAAAGTGCGAAAATTTTGCAAAACTGATATGCTATATACGCTTACGAATAAAACCTTGAAGAACGGCGCGTTGATGAAATACTTCAAATGTAGGGAGAAAAATGTTTTCTAACCAAAACGTTTTTATAGTATTTTGCGTAGCAAAAGCTTTGCAAAAACTTCGCTGACTGTTTTTAAAAGCAACTGCCTTACTTAATCGTAACGAAACAGTTTGGATTGGCTTTTGGAGGAAGCTTCTACTTCAAATGCTTTTGAACTTACACAGAGCTCGTCAGAGCCAAAGTGTCGGTAACAAAATAAACCCAGAAAGGAAATAAAATCATTCGCTGCTCATGTCTCGAGGGCGTCGTGTTGACCTGTTATCATAATTAAAAAATTTTCCAATTTATTTCAATAAACTGGTAAAGATATTAGATGAAAGTGGTAGCCGAATGGACTGAGCACTCAATAACTTGAAATGGAGATATTTATCAACGTTTGGCTAGTTTAACTACATAAGTCATAAATACTCTTTGGTGTAACCGAAATGAAACGTACTTTGAAAATCTTTTTTTTTCATTAGCAATGTCGACGGAAATAATTTGTAAACAGATTTGGTGGAATAAGCTAACTCAAAAACAGCATTTTCAATAAGTATAAATGGATTGTTGTATATATTCTAACTTTTTCTGGCGCAACTTTGCTTTTAGTTTGTCTGTATTATTTCTAGACACGTCGCTTGGTGTGGTCGGGGAACGAAAACATCACAAAATTGCCCTTCGGGTTTTTTGGCTCTAGATTGGAAATATCATAAGGGGTTTAATTTATGATTATTGTCTTTAGTTAGACAAAATTACTTATTTAGTAGATACTTTACCTTCCTTTAACAAATGAAGTTCTTGCTTGTGGTATATTTAGGCTACAGAAGCTGTGTTGTCGTGACCCGAAAGCGTTCAGAACTGACAAGTTTTTCGTCTACGCAAAAGTCACCCTTACTTAACACTCAAACCAACAAGTGCATATCTTTCAGTCCCAGAAATAGTGTGTGAACAGAAGATAAGACGCTTATGTTGTCATCACGGTTTTGTGTCCAGTGTTTCTTGATGCATATAGAATATAAAGGTTTGGTAAAACGATCAGAGTTGTTGAGTTTTAGTGCGCTTTCGATGAATGACAAACACTCACAAACAGTTTTAGCAGTTTAAAACGAAGACAAACTTTGATTGCATTTGTAAATTTATAGATGCAGCATTTAATCATATATTAGTCTTTTTTCAGCTGTCTTATTTTGTATTCGTTTTGTTTGAGGTGTTTTTAACGAAATACTGATTAATTCACCTGCTTTTCCTAGCTGTTGATCAATAATTAACATTTTGAAGAGCATTCTGTCTGATTTTTTCTATTTTTTGATCACTATCTCTTAACTTTAACAGAAAAAATTAACTCTGTTTAATCTATATTTTACAATAATTTTTTCGTTGAAATCGAAATATACTCTTTTCAAATCGGAAGAGCTATTAAGATAAAATCAGAAATGGTGGCTGTTTTCCGACATAAGGACAAAAAATCAGACGAAAAGGAAATTGGCGTTCCGCAGCTGTTTAGCTATAAAGCATTTCAGAACAATTAATGACAAGAAGCAAAACGCTTTTGGCCATAAATTTGAAACTCAAAAACAATTGCTGTTAGAATATTCAACTTATTTGCTCTTTAAACAATATTTTCGATTCAGAACTAACGAAACAGTGCATTAGGTGTCCAAAAGTTTTTAAAGCGATCTTAACGAGTTGAAATATATTTAAGACTTTTGTTCTAGTATTCTTTGTTCTGGCTTAAAAACTGCGATTTTATACCGCATTTGGCCATTGTTTTCGAAAGAACAAACGTTTCAAAAACCGTATTTTGCTAATAAACAACAGGGAACTTGAAATGGTTTTAAATGGCTCGGCAATCAATTCAGTCGTTACATTTAGAAGTATTGTGTATACTTAAATTCTAGATATCGAGAGCGCTCTTTGCTTTATATATAGCTCTCTAAGTGCCAAGGGTATAAATCAACGCAAATTGCCTCAAGTTTTCACATACCTTTTTCAGTTTTTGCCTTAATTTTACTTAATAAAAACTGAATGAGTTTACTTCAGTTCCACGATATGTCTTCAAGTCACAATGACAGCATGGCATGAGGCCGAATATCTCCGGCTTGGTGGTTGTAAACATTACGAAAATTACATGATTAGAATGCAGAAATTTTGATTAATGAACTCATCAAAGCTGGCTGCCTTTTGATAACATACCGAATTTACTTTTTTTCAATCTGGGCAACTCGTTTATTGGGCGGAAACTTACGAATATCTGTGCTTATTAAATTTTATTGTTCTAAGGTCATTATGGCCAATATATTTTTTGCAGCTGAAATCTTGACAAGAACAAATTGTTGTCGACTACTGGCCTGTAAATTAGCAAATAATTGTACGGGTTCAAGAGCTGCCAGGGCTTCTTGTTATATTTTAATTCGAGCAATTGTTCCGGAACACGTATTTTCGGTGCTCGATCTCGATCAAGAGGTTGGTTTTCTGTTTTAAATTTTGACTTTAAAAATTTGCCATAATTTCGAAGCACAAATGATTAACAAAAAGAGACAAGACGTTAACCTCTTGAAACTTATACAAAAGACTCCAAAAATTACAGTTTTTTTTAAAATGAGCAAAAATACGCCTATTGTTATCGGCAAATTGCAAACTACGGTTTCTGTACATTTTTAGTCTATTCCCGCATACAGCTTTTTCTTGTCCCAAGCCAGTCTTTTTTATTATACATTCTGAATAATCAAAAACATGTTCTATAGTCTTTGCTGAATTGTAAAATTTGTTCCAGCTTTCCATTGAGTTTGTATCATGGTGTTTATTAATAAACAAAACACTTTTTTTCTCTTAGAGCGCATAGTCTTCAGCGAATTGAGACGTCCTTCAAACGCTCTCACCAATTTAAAACTGTACCTGCAACAATTTTTGTTATCTATTCACAAAAGCCAGATATACAACTGCTACTAGTTACCTTTTTAGATTCAGATTTTTAAAACCAGCAGCAACCAGCTGTTGTGCGCGCAGAAGGCATTGTACTCAAAATTACAGCTGAATGAAATACTGAATCCATGAAATATATGGTGACTGAGTTAAATGAATTTTCTTTACAATCCACCAGTCTTTTCAACCTTAACACGTTCTTTCTCTAGATCTAGATCTAGAGTTTTGAGTTCGGTTTTTCTACGAAAAGTTGACTTTTGAAAAAGCAAGACAATGTTATGTTTAACACCTATCCTCGAAACCGTATGCGTTCATTTGTGGGCGCAAAGGATGCCGGTTAGGAAGAACAGATCTAGAAACAAAGTCTGAACACTGCATTCTTTCTTAATCGCTGACTGCCTAAAACAAAATTTTTAATATTCTGCCATTTGATTCGCTTTTATTTCAACAAAACAAACAATCTTTTAAAAGTAAAGCACTGACACGAGTTCGAAAAAAAATGATATTGTATAGATTGTGGATCCAAGTATTTTCTAGCATACTTAACTTTTTCAGTGGCACAGAATGCTTACTTGCTTCAGTGAAGCTACCATGACATTCAACACTGGTAGAGGATAATTTAAGCTTTACATTAGGGTGTCGTATTTGTCTGAAATAAGTGTTTGACTTGCCTCATGTAGTCTCAGTGCACTTTCACATTCGTGTAATGTGAGTCGATTAGACTCAACATAGAAACATTTTAGAGAAATACTTTTTTGTATTTATTTATTTTGGCTTTCTAATAGTATGCTTGATTGTGTTTTTAACAACGTTTTCAATGTTGAGAATGTACCCTTGGTCTAGCACCTTAGATTGTTTTAAATAGCGAATTCTTTTAGATTCCACTTGACTTGAAAATGATGCGTGTTAGCGCCGGAACGTCGTTTTTGTAATTTTAGCTTTTTGGGATTTTTTACTATGTTTTATCTAACAGTTTAGGCCAAATTTGAAATTCATATCACCTGTTTTCCAAGTATAATACATGGTTATTAAGGCACAAAGCTGAAGTCTCTTCACTAAAGCTTTTTTTTTATTTGGCCTAACAGATCGGGCATACCAGTGCTTTAATACCTTTTGCTTTGTTCGGATTGAAACACAAACAAAAACCATGATTGCA